>JAVQKI010386024.1:0-13281 GCA_036025975.1 Nematalosa erebi
CCTAATTGAACGCAAATGGTTTCATGTAGAATTGCGTCACAGTGACCAGAGAGCAAATTAATTTCTTGTTCTTCCAGTAGAGGGCAGTGCAGCCCACAAACAAAAGCACCATCACCAACTCTGTACACCAGAATGCAGCTTCCTCTTCAGAACACAGTACACTCATCATAATAAACATTCAAAATGTGGAAAATGAACCCATTATCTTACCCCGAGAGCACATTTGAAACACTCTTTATCAAATCTGTAGACCGACGCCAGGATCTCAAAGAATTTGAGGATGCTCTGCTCATCGTTCATGTTGGCAAACTGCTTGAAGGTCTGCTGGATCAGTTTGCGCAGTGTCTTGGCCTGAACGGAGGGAGAGAGAGAACGCCAGACACATTCATTAGGGGCCTGGGGCACGTATACACACAGCACAGAGACCCTTACCCGACACCACTCACCCTGTGCTGGGAAGAAGAGTGTATTTGTGTGTGTGCGTGCGTGTGTGTCATTGTATAAATTGTATTATCGACTTGGACAAACACATTAAAAAGCGCTCCATCGCCAAGACAACAAATAACCACGGTGATGCATATATGTGCCGGAAGAAGGATGTGTCCGATAACGGAATTCAATAAGTCTTGATTAATGGCGGTGGCATTTATGCGCCTGTCTGAGATTATCTTATCAGTTATGAGCGTATGGTGGAAACAGAACAACCCGGGCCCATGCCCTCGCATGCAAAACAAAGCCTCATTGGAGGCTATGTCAGGTCAATGCTTACACAGTGAGCCTGCTTTAAAAAAGTGGGCTTTGTCAACTCTCTTTTTTTTTTTTTAAGAAAAAATCCATAACAATTCCACGGCAGCTGAGGGAAATTTCTCTCAATGCGACGAACACCTGCTAATTAAATTAGCCACCTGGAGTGTTGGCAGTCCAATCAATCTGCCAGCTATTTCATAACAGAAGCTGCACAACATTGCCAAGCTTTATTGTCTGACAGCGCTTTTAAAATGGCATTATCCCAGCACTTAGAAAACCTTTCATTTGGAGAGCTGCACAATTCTCCCAGCTCATCCAGTGGTGGTCTCAACTGTACCCACTCTTTGGATCAGTGGGTCTATGAAAAACAGGATATGCCTTAGTGTAGATACTATTAGAGTAGTAGTCTAAGGTCCTAGGAGAGGAGATAGGTTCGATATGAGTACCCTACAGCTTTCTACTCCTTGTCCACCCTTTTTCTGGGACACTATGCTGTGCTGTGCACTCCTCTAATCTTTCCCTTCCCCCTCTCATGGAAGAGAGTAATTGAAGGGATTGGTGGTATTCCAGGAATGGACGGACACAGACATGGACACACACATGGACACACACACACACACACACACACACACACACACACACACAGAGCAACGATGGTTATCGAGGGAGCTGGTAACGAGCTGACAGCCATAATCTCTAGGTCCCCCACCCTTCCTGAGAGGAAGTTCCATTGTGTATCTTTGCGCTCATCACCCCTCAGGAATCATGGGGAAATTGTCCGAACCTTGGATGTGTGCTAAGCAGCACTGACTGAGATCCAAGCAGCAACCCACTGTGAGCTAAGAAGAGCCACAACATCACCCACACCCTCTTACAAGTAACATTTACACACATCAACGCCGGTGTTTTGTTTTACTGCACTATAAAATAGGCAGAAAAGGACAACAACAACCATAGACACATTTACCTCCGTCTCTGCCAATGTGGAAAAAAAAAAAAAAAAAAAAAAAACCTCCCCCAGTCCCAGTAATAGCACCCTTAGGCACGAGCCGAGAGTGTTAATTGCAGACATGTCACCACTCTGTGATACATCATTTCTTTAACTGCCTAATTTGATTAGGCTTTGATTGAGTTACACTCCTTGCTCCATCTGTCAGGTAATACATCGCTGTCCAGTGAAGAGAATAGCGGGAATAATCATATTAGATCCCCACCCCCACACCCCCACCCCCTAGATGAAAGGGCATCTAGATGAGTCACTTCAATGCACCATGACATATTTTATAACAAGGAAAATCAACACTGTATAATAAAACTACATCTTTTAAGAGGACATTCATGGATTAATGTTTTTTGGGAGGTTCTATCTTCTCCATTCAACATCAATGAGAGTGATTCACCTTCAACTGCTACTAAATCATGGATGGACTGGCATGAAAGCTCCAAGAACCTGAGATGTGAGGAGATTCTCAAGAGACAGAGAGCTAATGCTAGCTATGCAACACGCTAGCCACACGTGTGTCTGTAGGGACATGTGGTGGGGGTGGGGAGAGGGAGTGGAGGTCTGCAGCTAGGCTCTTTTTAATGAAAGCTGCACATGTTTTTTCAGTGCAAACAGCAGTCTTGGGGGTGATATCTGGGGCAGCTTGATGAAGGGGGAACACAAGGGAGCAGACCCCTTTCCCCCTTTCTAAGATGGGGGAGTGAGAGAGAGAGAGAGATGGAGAGAGAGAGTGGGTTTAACGATGACCTTAGGGGTCAGGAGATGCCTCCACCCCACAAGCAGAGCATCTGTCCCTCTGCTTTCCCTTTCTGTGCATGTGTGTGTGTTTAAAGTAAGGCCTGCTGCTAGCCTAACCTCACCAAGCCACACACACACACACACACACACACGGCTCACTGATCTCCCAGTGTTGACAACCCCTACCCCACCCCTGCGTGTGCCATGAATTCATCACCCATGTCAGGACTATGCACACACGCACACACACACCTCCGCCACACCCTGGAAAGTGAAATCCCACACAAAAAAGTTTTTTCCAGGAAACATTTTGGAAATCGCTTCCGTATTTGGCGCAATTTGGTTTGGTTGTAATGGCTTTTCTTGGTCTGAAGCTCTCTTGTGCATAAGCGCTGGGGCCAGGGGCTGACAGATGGGGGTGGGCACCGGAGAAAAGGGCATGTGTGTGTGCATGTGCACATGTGTGTTTAGGGGCTCTCTCCCTACAGGCTAATGCGGTGGAGAGTGTGTGTGTGTGTGTGTGTGTGTGTGTGTGTGTGCGCGCGCGCGTGTGTGTGTAGGGGAAGGGGGGCAGAACTAGGCCAAGCCTTCCCAAGGTTGCGATGCCTGACACGCCATGCAGAGATGCATGCTGGGCTCAAGGGAGCCCTCAGAGGAAGAGAAATCGATCAGAACCAAGGCCCTTTTCTCCTGACAACAACAGAGGCAATTTTAACCCTTTGATTTTTCCATGTGATGCTCGAGGTTTGAACCGCCTGAACCCAAACAGAAGCTGGAAAATATGTCTGCCACCGGCACTGCTGCGTTGGAGGACCGGTCCAAGTTGGAAAGCTATTTGACATGGCGGTTTGGCTTTATTATCATTTCTTCATGGAACTCACCTTAACGGAATCCAGCAAACTCTTGGGAAAGAATCTTCTAAGGCCCACATCTTTCCTGTAAGACAAAATGAAAATCATCTTTAGAGGACGTCAGAGACAGATGAGGATGTCCAAACAATGGGAATGAAATGAGGGAAGACATCGTGAAGGACAATGGGCCGTTTGCAAAGGCAGGCTTGGAGCCGGGCTCAAAGGCAGAGCGATCATTAGCTTCAGGCTACTACTGTGCTTTTATCAGACAGAAAATGCTTATAAAGACTCAGCTTTGGAGGCTAGGGAGCTTCACAATAGCTCTGCTGGGTGCTGAGCCGTTAGCCGTGGAAAAACACACACACACCCAGACACAGACACAGACATGTGCAGACACACTCACACACACTTATACACACGCGCACACTCAAGCACAGACACACACGCGCACACACACACACACACACACACACACACACACACACACACACACACACACACACGCACAGGTTAGTGTGCCGCTGATGAGAAATTGATGAATGACTTAAAGAGGACCGCGTGGGACCTGAACAATCTTTTACAGAGCCAAGGATTGAACGGGAACTGCAGCTACGAGGCCAATAAATCTCTTTCTCCCCTGCAATCGTTTCATCATTCACTATCAGCGAAAAAAAAATGGGGGGGTGGGCGCTTGTTAAATCTGTACCTCTACACTACTGCATTAACATTTCACTGCCCGTGGCATTTCAGCAAATCCATCCGTAAGTTTTATTGTGCCAAGTGTGAAACGCAGAAGTTTTCAGGTTTGGTGGGGGTGAGACAACACACAGCAAAGTATACCGTCAATACGGAATAGTTAGGTACAGTGCACTTGCTTTTGCTGCTTTCAGCCACACTGACTGCAGTACAGAAATCTACAGGTCATTCGATTTGATCTCTCTGACTGCCTGCTTTTGCTGACTCTATGCAATCTGTCATCGAGATCCACGATGTTATCCCTCCTCTCTTTGCCACCCAGAATGCTGCAACAGCTGGACTAGTCGCTATGGTAGCAGTCACTCAGACTGGAAGCACACACCGATTGGTGACCACTGACTGGCCCTGGCAGCAGCCTGCCCTTTCACCCCCCACCCCTTGGGGAGCTTAGCGCTCGGGTTAATGCTGTGTGTTTGGTGCCTGTGGACTGACCTGGAAGTAATGTTAGCGCGTGCACCACTGAGGTGGGAGAGGATAGGGGTGGCGCAATGGAATGCAGACAGAGGGAGATGGAGGGTAAGAGACAGAGAGTGAGAGAGAGAGAGAGAGAGAGAGAATTAAGAGTAAACTGGGAAAAAAGAATAAGAATTAGCCACAGAGGGACAGTAAGAAAAAGCAAAATAGTGTGACAGAATAGAGAGCAAGAGATGGATAGATACATAAAGAAAAAGAGAGAAAGAGAGAGGGGGAGAGAGAGACAGCACTGGCAGGAGGTACACATTCATTATGAACTTGTCTTTGTGCTCCAGGTCAAAACCCAGTTTTCTGCTTGTGCCTCTCGTTTCGACAGGGCCGAGTAATGAGATCGGGAGGACATTTCAAGTCTGTAATGTGTTAAAGAGATTCCGAGGCTCGTAATTGTCCCTTTGGGCCTTCCCACACAAAGCTCTCAGTTTGTGGATTTTACGGGAAGCTAAGGCCAAATGCAATTATTTGTTCCTCATTGCTGCACCGTGGAGAGAATCAGAAGACGGGCAATGACGGGAGAGCATTACTTCTATGGAAGCCTGGAGTAAATCACTACTAAAGACTATGCTAAATAACTAGCAATTTAAGCAGACTATAAGCTTTCTTAGCACCTTTTCCCTAGATCACCTAGAAACACATTAGGTTGAATTTAAACAAAAGGCCACAACCAAAACATTGCAGCCTACTTACGCATCCTTTGTCCATCGGGTGAAAAATGCATGGAGAACCACACAGCAATGACAGATCAGTGGATCATGGATCAACCTTAGACAACCTCATTGACAAACACACACAACCCTTTGTGCTGAAATATTAATCTTGTCAAAAAGGGACCCAAAAGAATCCCTCTTAGAGAGGAAAGCTTATTAGGCAGTCTGGTCTGCAAATACTTTAGTATCCCGCAAGTCAAATCCTTATAAATAAATGTTTTTTTTTTTTAATGCTTGGAGGTCTGTGATATCTATCCCCTGCATCCATTTGGGTTTCCACAGATTTTCTGTAAATATCTCAGAGGGCATCTGTTTAAATGAATGTCTAACACCTCCCAACCAACCAATGCTCTTTCGAGGCTGCTTTTACGAGACACCACATTGCCTGGCCCTAGCTTAGAGGGATTCAACGCATTCCTCGATTCCTCCTGTCCTACGAGCAAGAAGACATTTAATTTCCCCCAGGACCCAGGGACAGAAATTCTTCCCACTCGTGAGGGGCGACTGTATGGGGGAGGAAGCTTTACTAAGGGCCTCCAAGAGTTTCCATCGAGAGCTAATGATGGCTGAATGCTTCATGTGGTCCTTTCACCACAGCGCAGCACACAAGTGGAATAGCAAATGCCTGTGCAGGGATCCTGGTGGTTTTTATCTAGGAGACTGTTAATGAACAGGAATGTCAACAGGAATAGCGTAATGGGAGCTTTTGCTTCAATCCCAAAGCAAAAGCTGAGAGGAACACCTTTGCTTATTAGAGCAGTCGAGACTGTTGCGAAAACAATGTCAGTGGAGAGGGAGAGGGAGAGAGGGTTGAAACGAATACAATTGAATAGAGTGAGAGAGAGAGAGAGGAAGAGAGAGAGAGAGGGAGGGAGAGAGAGAGGGAGAGAGGGAGAGAGAGAGCGAGAGAAAGCATAATGCCCTTTCACTAATGAGAGGACTTCACTAGAGTGCAAGGACCCTGAACGTCTGAATCTAATTGGTCATCTTCATCAGAACAAGCCAACCTGAAATCTCCCCTCTGACCTTTTCCAAATCTTCCCCCCTGGAGAGAGTGTCCACAGGCTTGCTGACCAGTTTAAAATGGCCTCGTAACAGGCTAATCACGACACTGGTCAATATGCAGTGGTCTCTTGGTCCCTTTGACCACTAACAACTCATCAGCCTCTTCATTCACAGGCATTGGTGGATCTGGACACTGATCCCTTGAAGCTTCAACAGACTGACTACCGCTTTAGTACCACATATCTACAGGAAACTAGACAGCAAACCATTGAATCAGACTGCTGGTTTAAGTGGTGTTATATGGTGCGTAGTACCTACATTATGCTATGTAGGTAAGCTGCGTGAATTGACAGTAACTGCCTGAAAGTGATACTTACTCTAATAGTTCATAGTTTGATTTCTTGTCCAGGGCATTTCCCCTCATTTCTCTGAAGAACCTCCTGCAATGGAAATAAATAGGTCGACATCAGTGCACGGACTAGATGAAATGAGACATTTGCTGACATTACTGCAGCTTGATCACAACACAAATGTATTCTGTTTCCACACGGAGAGACATGCAGACAAATAAAGGGGAACAGGGACGCACCGAATCTCGAGGCATCCCAGCTTAAGTGCAATGTCTTGCTCGACCTGATCGGCAAACTCCACCATGTAGTCATTCCTCACCTAAGGGAAGAGACAAGATTCAAAAAAGCTGTTTTATTTTTCATGTCAATAACCGTCAAAGGCCTACAGCAGCTAGTTCCAGAAAGCGTAGTGGCACAAGGGAGAATCAAGTCATACACTTCAGTGGACCAGCAGAGGAGAGGGTCGTGATGGATCACCATCAAAACCTAACTTCCTCGTCAAGGCCTTCGGCCTATGAATGATTCATGCACTCATCTGCATGTCGGCCTGACCTGGCCCTTGAACACAGATAGGAATGAAAAAAAAAAGAGTAAAAACAGAAAATAATAAACATGAACTAGGGCGAACTGTGTCTGATCGTAATTGTAGGATGACACATAGCACATCATAGAAGAAGAAACCATTTTTGAACATAAGGACAACTCCAAAAACAAAAGGACAAAAATCTCTGAAATAAAAAATAAATTACCATCAGACATAAAGTTACAATGCAGCCAACCACTGCGGATAAATGAGACATACTACTGATAGAAGGAACAGAGACAGACTGATTCAGAGGGAAAGAGAGAGAGTTTGCATGAAAGAAAGAGTGTGCAGATGCCTAAGGCTGCTGCAGGGAGACAATGGCCTTTAAAGTCTCCCATCCCACTGAGAGCAGCTGACAGTAAATCTAACCGGCTTTTAAACCCACCGCCCTCCATGGGTCGAGGTTTGCTCCTGAAAGCTTTGCAGACACCTGCTGGGAGACCAGGTCTATCTTACACCACCCACACCAGTGACAGGAGAGTGCTTCCAAATAGCCCCTTTTGTGGTGGTGATGAGCTATGGTTAGCATAAGAAAACACGGGCTGTTAGCTGCAACAAATTTTCCCCTTTAGCCATGTTGACTTTTACACCCAAGCGTGGCTTTTATGTCCTCAGTCAGTGGCCCATTTGGATGTGCGTGCACACATACACACTCTCACAAAAACAGAAACACATGATGTGACAAACAGCTCAGTGTCTCTACTGAAGCTACCATCTGGAGGCCGAGCCATGAGGAATTAACAAATACACACACACACACACACACACACACACACACACACACACACACGAATACAGAATAGCTTATACCACATAGAAAAAGTACACAGGCATACACAAATAATAACTTACAAATTAAAGATATAACTATTTGTGTACTTCCCACAAATGAACTCATAGGCTAAAAAATGTACAGCCATAAATATTTGATTTTATTTCTTCAAGTTCTTGTCAATATGGTCATTTACTTTACCATTTGCTATCAATCCAATTGGTAACACTTGACTCGACTGCTTGATGCTGTCGACATAAGAGTGACATGAGCCTATCATAAACATGACATGACATGATATCCGAATGACAATTTTTTAAATGTTCTTGACTTTTTTATGTTCATGACTGTAATTACGTGTCATTCGGTTTTGTAATTTAAATTTAACAATGTTTGGGCTGCAGACCGATTAACACTTAATGACAACAGTCATAAACATTAATGAAGTGTCATTAATGTTCTTGGCAGGTCATGTCATGTTTATGACAGGCTCATGTAACCCTTATGTAAACAGCGTCAAATAAAGTTGGCAGGTTAAGCAAGTTGAGATGCACCTGAAAAGCCTGCGCACGCTCTTACCACTGTTTTTAAGAAGGCTAGCATTTTTAAAAAGCACATGTTAGTAATCATTTATTATAAGAGATTTGCTTATAGTAGGGGGTTTGAATACAACAGATGATATCAATGCTATATACTTCCTGGTTTTAAATTGAGTTGGAGTTTTCTGAAGTTGGGTGCAGCAACACAGTATGAAAACCGGCCTTCACATCAACTGAAAACTGTTTTTCATACAGGGCTATTTTCATGCCCAAGCAGCTGTTCAAATGGACCCTACACTATTAAAGCACCATAAGTAACCATGAGCTGTCAAGTCACTATGAACTCACCTGCTGATAGAAGTAGTTGAGTGTGGGCTTGTCTTCAGTGAACTGATTAAGGTATCCCTTTGGCAGGTAGCGAATACGTAACTCATACCTGAAGGAACACAGAGAGTGGAGGAAGGTTCAATTATTCATCATGTCACATGTGGACCTCTTAAGTTCAAAGCTTCTCTTTGTCAAGCTCAGACACTGGTGAGATTTAGTGCAGCTGCACCTGCATTACAGAGCACTGCTGAGGTCAAAGGTCAGCTGAAGAAACACGCATCGCAAAACCGACACCGGGCCAAAAGTCGCTGATCAGGGCCTGGAAAAACCGACCCCAGGGGTGAGAGGAGAGGACACGAGTGGACTGGGCTTGCTCGACGTTCCATGCTAACATAAACCATGTGCCGCCCTGCTCAACTTTACAGGCAACACATGTTCCCTTTCACCCAGCACTTCCCCTTCGGAGAGTGGGCCCAGATGAGAGACAGGCGTAGTATGGAGGAGAATCACACAGATGAACAGAAGAAAAGAAAAGAAAATAAACAAAAAGAAGAGAATGGTGGTGAGGAGGACGAGAGCAAATGGCCTGCAGACAAGGCCAGTCTCTCAATGGTGCAAAATGAGAGGCCGATTCTCATTCAGCTACCTCAATCGTTTACTTGTGGAAAAAATGGCTCTGCTGAACGTGCATCAACCAGACTGACATATAAACGACCACCGAGAGCTCTAGAAATGTCAGGAGAAGGGAAACATGTTACAGACATCATTAATCAATAAGGGATGTGAGCTGTAGGAGACAATTAAGAGGAGCACAGCCCTTGGAAAAAGACGTTAACTCACTGAACCCGAATCAGCTAGTGGTTTCATTTTACAATGCAGAGTTCAGAACTCCGACTGGCATACCGCCACCTGCCAATCGACACTGGACAAATCACTTGGCAACTCTACTCGGCCCCGATAGCTAGCCCTCCACCATTCACCCAGCCTCTCAATCACATTACGCTCCAATCAGATTGGACATCAACTGAGCTTTGACAAAAACAAATGGCTTTTTGTGTCCCACCATGCACCAACCAGTATTAAAAACAAATTATGGCTCTGGGGTTTTAGGGGTGTGGGTGTGGGGGGGGGTGGTGAGGGTAGACATGCCTGTGCTGTAGCCAGGGGAGAATCAGGGGCTAATCGATTTACTCTGTTCAGTCCTGAAAACCGATCAATACAATAAAGACTCGTTATCCTCCGAGATGTCGGCTACTTTTGGAAGACTGCGGACCAGCGTTTGCTTCCTGTACCACCTGGCGTTGCAGGCATCACACCCTTTACAGAAAAGCAGATGAAACAGGCCCTGATGTCATCGCTCGTCAAACAGTGGGAGCGGAAGGGGGGCAAACACCTACTCCGACACAAAGCATTTAGTTGTCATCATCACAGACGTTTGGTGCTGTCTAGGATTACGACAGGGGGAGGGTGTCTCGATGTCCTCCCTGGGGGTTCCATTAACAGAGTGACACTCTGCCCCTTTGAGCCACTTTAAAGGCACTAAGAAGTACGAGTCACAATATATAGAAACGCAACCATTGAGTCCTGTGAGTATAAACCCAACAGCAAATCCCGCTGCTTCGAAGGCACCGCCTCCTCTCATTATTTGCCCCTTTATGAAAGAGTGCTAACAGCGTTAATCATCCTTTCGCACAATGACCTCAGCGCACACCTGATAACATCTTCCATGAGGGCGCAAACAAAGAAGTGAAAATAATAAAGGGCTGTCTGTCAGACATTTGCCATGGGTGTTCTCTCTCTCACTCTCTCTCTCTCTCTCTCTCTCTCTCTCTCTCTCTCTGGGCCGTCTGAGCAGGATGACATCATGCCACTAACATGTCCTGGCGGAGAGAGAGAGAGGACTGGGCTAAACATGGCCCCTGCAGGCTCTATCTCTCCCTCTGCTCTTTCTTTCTGTCTTCCTCACTGAGGTTTGTGTGTCACGGGCACGAGCCAGACCATGTTTCATACATTCTTCCTGACGACACACACACACACACACACACTGCTTATCTGATTGCAGGAGTTTCCCCGGAGCTCATCTTGCATGGCTCTGTTGTGTGAGGAAAAAGAATAGAGGGAAGAAAGAAGAAAAAAAATGAAATCTAAAAATGTCTAAAGAGAGGGAAAGGGGGAGAGAGTGCTCAGAGCTAGGCTAGAGAGAGGTAGATAAAGAAGGAAACAAAACATGAAAAAGCAGTGAGGGGGAGAGAGAGAGCTTAGAGCTATGCAAATTTTTTTTATGTTTAGGAGCACAGAGAAATTAAAAAGTAAATGGTACACAATGGCCCAATGCTGTGTGAGCAAAAGACAGTTCTGCCTCAGTCCAAAACAAATACTGGGCAGCTGATAGAGCAGGGACTTCATCAGGAGATGGTGGCGAACTTAATCTTCCCCTTGCAAGGCACCATGTCATCCCAAAAGCCCCTAAATACATGAATCAATATAACACACTTCTCCCTTGCTGAGGTAACCGAGATCTTTCACGCCACAGGGGCCTTGGCATGGAGGTAGCCGATATGAGATCCCCCCCCTCTCCCCTGCCCTCTAAGCAAATTCAAACCTCCAGCACAGGAACAAGTAGAATACAGGCCTTCTTTTCCCGCTTTAATTTATGAACCGTGATCTTGAGTCATGATCGGTGAGAAGTGAAACAATGGATAACACACAAAGGCAGGAACAAACATGGCATTGCTATCATTCCCACAAGACGCGCCGCATCCATTTTGCAAACAGAGAATAAGCGCTGTTAAAATCCTCATGCTGTGTGGGTTTGCTTTTCTAGCTCGGTTTCATAAGACACATATGGACAGCAACTGGAGATAAGCTTAAGCGCAATCCTCAAAAAGAGATGTCTTGTTTTTTTTCCCTCTCTGAGTAAACAGAGGAAGGTTCTAGGGGGAAGACTTGAAGACCGTCTGACAGCAAGAGGCCACAGCAGCCTTCACAAACCAGTGTGGCGAGAAGTGATTTCCGTATCCCGCCTCTGTTCCCCAGGGATTAGAGCTTGGCCCATTGTGCATTTTGTGACCGTCAACCCCCCCAACAAAAAAATAAAAAAACGGCTTTTGCATTTTAACCTAATCAGGCTAGCTCTGTGTCAGGTTGTGAGTGAGGGAGAAAGGGGGTGGGAAAGGCTCAAAGGCACCCCACAAAGCCCCTCAAGCCTGGCATTAGGAGATGAGAGAGGTAGTTCCCAAGCAGACATTTTAGAGATAAATACAAAGGCCCCTTAATGTCAATCCCAAAAAAAAAAAAACCCTAAAATCCTATGCCTTTTCTGCATTCAAAGACGCCAGCTATGGAGAGACGTGTGCTTCCGGTATACAGCTTTGGCTTCTTTCATTGTGAATGAACCGTTTTAGGTTATTCATTGTATCCCTTGTTCCTTAGCTGCCCCATATGGTCCATCTTGCCTGTAAAGCATGTGCAACATCAAGCAGAGAGAGATCATAAAAGTAAATAGTGAGATTAACAGTGACATCTGCCAACCAGGACTGCTGAAAAAAGCCTGTAGTCCATAAAACTCGGGTTGCATTGTTTGACTTCCAGCCAACAGAGTGAAAGAGGGAGAGAGAGAAAAAAACAGGGAGAAGAAAGAGAGAGGGACGAAGAGGAGAGACTTATAGTGCCATCTGTGCAACAGAGTACCCGGGATCTGGGGTTGTAACTCATCTACTTCCTTAACCTTTCCACGCCACCCCCTAAACCAGCCAGGATCAGCATCTTACTCAAGCGTTGTTAGCTTCAGCAGTGTAGCATTAGCTTTCTGATGGAGATCATTTTCATTTACATAAACCTAAATACAGTGCCCTAGTTGCTAGTAAGACCATAGTTTAATAATTAATCTACATTCCTTTGTGGGAGTCTTAAACCTCAGAAGTATTCAGCATCAGCATGCTAGCATCACTACAGTAGACTCAGAGAAAACCCCCCAGTGTTTGTTTTTGATCGACATGCCCAGACAAGTGCACAAAGGCCCCTAAGTGTATGCATGCTCACACAACACAACACAAACACAATGCAAATATGCAAGGCAGACTCAAAAATCTGTCACTCAATCTGGCTAATCCTCATCCCTTGGCTGCTTCAGTGTTAGACAGCTCAATCCATTGCCAGGGCAACCCCATGAGACCCCTGACGCGACACACAAGTAAACAAACAACGGGAGCCCTTCTCTCCTTCTACCTCCTACAAGCATAACTTCATGGACTCACACAGACTTACTGTGCTTATACAGCATAGCTACGGGTCATGTGCTCTTGTTGCTTAGGCTAAGTAGTAGTTTAAGGTGCTGACAAAAAGACCATGAGGTCAATTGTCAGGCACAACACATGCTGGAACAAATGCACAGCTGCCAACAGCTGTTTAGGGTGAAGTGGGTAAAGCG
>JAVQKI010386086.1:0-14784 GCA_036025975.1 Nematalosa erebi
TCAGTGTTCAATGTATTTGTGGGCCTATTATACCTTTTAATGTAAACACTTAAAGCAGGGTTCATTCCTGGTATATTTAGTGTATGATACTGTAAGTCATTTTATTTTGTGTCTTAGAATGGTTTGTGTATTTGGCAGAGACTGGAGCCATCTGATAGATAACTGACAGTCAGTGATGTTATGTAAATAACAACAGTACATGTATTTGTGTACAGACTTGTGTAGGGACAAACTTCCCAACCTGAAGAAAATAAACGATTTTCTTCTGCAATAAGTGATGTAGCTGAAACAGCACCCACCCGCTTTTCTCCTGCAGTCTTGTGGGAGAGTGGTGGCGGTTCCTTGTGGCCAAGGTGAGGCCAGTGACATAATGAGCCTAGACAAACCAGGTCTCTCGACAGTATGACCTCAAGGAGCTGTGCCAGCAGGTAAGTATATTCCATGGCACTGCCAAACTCCTAGCAGTGAGCTAGGGACATCTCCGCTCCACACTGTCTGGGGCAACTAATCTTCAGGCCGTCATGGCATGATGGAGGAGGCCCCTGTTAACATGTTAGACAAGTGCTGTCCCTGTTGAAATGTTGACCAAATTAGTCGTTCAGGTAGGAAGGTGAGACACTTTCACTATGAGCATGCTTGATGTGGAGATCCTTCACCCAAGACCATACCAACTGGAGAGAAGAAAGAGCAGCATGACGCAAAACCAGGCAACGCTTGTGAGCTGTATCTCAGTGCCTGCATGCAGCTCAATATGCAATTTGACAGAGTCCTCATAAAACGAACCCTCACATTTCAAGAAATAGTGATGACACATCAACCTGACTCCGGAGTTATTTTCAGCACAAATAGCAGGCTTAAGAGCTTAGGACAGCAGTTCAACATGGGTCTCACTTGACGTAGGCTGCACTCTCAGGTCAGCTCCATGGAGCCTGTACCCTTCACAACATCCTGACTTTTTTTTTTTAAAAATAGAGTGATGAAGAATGCTGTGAAGTAGGAACCATTACTCCTAAACATCATAAGGCCAGCAGATGAAATTCACAAGCATTGCTGTCAATGACTAGAAAAAGACAACCGATAATATCATTGGATAGGGGAAAGAAGTGTAAACGGAGAGATGTAAGGTCTGTGCAACAGACAAAACTTACTTCAGACCTTATGAAGGAAAGCACCACTAATGGGATCAAGGTAGCTTAGAACGTGACAGTAGACCGGTGACTTCGGTAGCGCCATCATAAGGAGAGCTACGTGAACTACAGGAAAAAGGAGACGAGTTGAGTTATGGATGATGAAATTCCAACAGGCCACTGTACAATTTGCAATAGATGTACTAGAAATAAGACAAAAACAATGAAACTGCAATTGAAAGATTAGTTATCCAATTGTGT
Organism: Nematalosa erebi; assembly: GCA_036025975.1. Lineage (NCBI taxonomy): Eukaryota > Metazoa > Chordata > Actinopteri > Clupeiformes > Clupeidae > Nematalosa > Nematalosa erebi. The sequence continues at coordinate 1,389 of JAVQKI010386086.1, forward strand.
ATAAACAAAGTAAAATATAGCTAGAAAGACATTAAACTACATAAAGTGAAACTACAAAATTGGATTTTACTGCAGGACATGGTGATTTAAAAAAAAAAGACTTATTAATCTGGATAGTGCCAACTTCCATGATATGTATTGGGAAACCTCTCCAGAGATGGGGTGAACAGAAAAAAAGATCTTTTGCTGACTTTTTTTCTCCACTGATAGAATGATGATCCGTATCAAGAAAGTGACGAGGGCATGCGGGTTGTGTGGGTTTACACACTCAATACATTCAGTTAAGGTCCTCTAAGTTAAAGGACGAGGGCATGCTGATGCGTATGGGGTTATGAACTCAATATGATAATTTAAGGTGCTGTTAGTTCAAGAGAGGGCTGAGGGAAACTGCATCTAGGCCACTCTAAGCAGATGATTTGTAGTCAGCAGAGCCACTCCATTAGAGCAAAATGTGGTGGTCCTGTCCTAGTATAGCACATTTCATGGTAGGTATAATCCATGCCAGTATCCAGCCCATTGTGCCCATAGTCCATCAACAGTATGAGGCTAGTGTCATGACTCTTTTTGTGTCGATATCCTTGTAGGCCGAACGTGTTGCCAAATGATTTTGTTTTGGTATTTTCAAAACAATGAAACACTCTATTTACCTCTAATTTGTTCTTATTGAACTGTCATGCTTTGCATGAGTTTATGGTTTGTCATGTTATGATATGCCACTGTTACTATTCTGATTAGTCTACTACCATTATTAGTTTTGTTGATAATTGTTTGTCATAGCCCAATACCATAACATATAATGTGGCCTGAGCATTCTGGTCCATACTGGTCTAGCAATAAAGGAATCATTTAAATGATGCAAGCTGAGAAAATTCCACACTTTTCATTTAATGCTTATAACTGAGGTTTCAAAAGAAAGAAAAAAAAACTTTTGAATCATGTGAGAGAAAACATTACAGTGCACTTGCCTCCCTCCCTGCCCCTCGGCACATTTGAAATTTCCAGAGCATTAAAGAGGCCCCATTCAAACATGCTATGGCAGAGGAGCAGGTAGGACGATTCATTTCTCCAGGCAAGTAGGAGCAATCAGAACGTGCCACAAATTTTGACAGCATGCTGATTCCAATCAACAGCATGGTTATGTGCTGCCGCCCAATTACAGGAGAAGAGACGAGAAGAGAAAGGGGGTGGGGGACTCAAACAAAATCAGAAGCACCTTTAATATGCACATATAAAAATAGAGCATTTGCCTTTAAAATGACGCCAAAACGAGGTAAAGAAGCAAACAATTTCCAGTTTTGCGTTGCAAGATACTATAAGGTCACTTATAGAATCTCCACTTTTTAACACTGCCTCTATTCTGTGGCACTCTGACACAAATCTAACAGACCTTTCCACCAGAGGCGCAAACTTGTAGCAATCATTTGAAATGTCAAGATAAAGAGGAAACAAACAAAAATAAAATAGTCCAAAAGTGCTGCAAAGATACATTATTTACAAACATCTGATGGAAATTGTTTTAGACCATAAAAGGAAAATTCTTCAACACTAGTGCACAATTGTTAATTGTGATTTCATTTTTTTGTTTTTGTTGATGTTAAAAAGTACATTTTTAATCACTCAATGTACAATGCATTAATACTGATTGAATAACTTCAATTGGAAGAGATTTCTTACTATTGCTACGCTTTCAAAGAAAAAAAAAAAAAATCAAAGTGCAACCAACTGGTACACATGCATTCGGACCTTCATGAGGAAAGTCAATCTTTGCATGTAATGCATGGCAAGAAAATGGATTTACCAGACAAACTTGAAACTGGACAGATGCAGTCACCACTTTGTAACACAGTCTGCAAATAAATATGCTCAACCACTGAGGTCTCTCGGACCTTCACAGTCTTTACTCCAACACTACTGAAGCACAAGCAACAAGCAGAGGGTTGGAGAGCTATACAAAATAGCTTTAGTAGGGTCTTAAAGGGTCCATGCTCCCCACAGCATTAAGACCTGTGCTTATGGAGAAGTCCGCCTGAAGCTGTGACCAAGAAGACATCACTGAAGTGGAGCTGTTCTTAATGAACCATGCACAGTACAAAGCCATCCTCTTCAGCTCACGCAAAGTGATGCCCGATTTATGTAGTAACCGCAACAGACTGGTGCTTTTGAAATCATCAGTCAAAGTAAAAGAAAACTAATAAATAAATCTATGCATTTGGCCCCACCCAAATTTTTCACCAAAAACCTATTGTCCTCTTTTTTTTTTCTTTTTTTTCCTAACCAACACAAAAGCTACAAAACAACAACAGGTATGACTTGTAGCATAGAAAAACACCACAGGCCAATTCAAACAGCCATGTGATTTCAATGAAATAATGTGAAAACTATGATTTAATAAATTAGTTTTGTGCACATCTTCCTGTTCTTCTTTAAAGGTGTTCAAGGAACATTCTTATAGATTGATGTTGGATGTCCAAAATAGCGTTGATGCTGTTGTCCTCGTCCTCTCTCTACTGTCGGGGCCTCTAGTGGTCTGTCGGTCGATCTGTCTGTCTGGCTGGTTGGTTGGTTGGAACAACCACACAGGCAGTGGGAGTCATGTGGAGAGTGGCAGAGTTGCACTGGACAGGAGTAGGGGGTGGGTTTGTGCACCAAGGGGAAGAGATGAACAGTTTGGAGGGAATAGTGCACTGGAGACCTTACTCACACTCATTCACTAGTTCAACAGGTCTCTTTCCCCCTCCACTCTCCCTTCCTTTTGCTTACTCACTCTCTCTTTCTCTTTCTCTCTCACACACACACACACACTCCAGCCAACTCGGAAGAAGAGTCAATTGCTTTGGCGGTCACTCCTGTGGGGAGCTGCTGTGGGTGGTAGGGCTGGATTTGCCAGTTTTTCGTTCATAGTTTACAAGTCTCTGTCCAACAAGATACCTGCAGAGGAGAAGAGTGTTAGTTTAAAGGATTACTAATACATATCACACAATAACAGTCATGAGTCATTGATCGATCATTTTTCAATCTAATTCTCTATGGTTAAAAAAGCAAGCATTCCACGGAGTTGGGGATATCCTGGCAAAGGTCCACTAAGGCTCTTCAACTCTTCATGCAAAACACCCCTGATGGAATAATTTCTTTGAATGCAAAAGGCATAATCAAATATAGATAAATAAGAGAAAACCAAACATGAAAAAAATTCAATTGGTTGTATGCGGGTAATTGTTGATTAGAAACTGTTGTAAAGTAAAGTCACACTTGTGTTCATTAATGCTCTGGCTTCGTATGAAAGGGGATGTTTTTTAGTCTCTAATGCTCTCGTAGGAGAGTACTTATCCATACATGTGTGACTTACAGGCTATGTGTGGGAATAATATATCACTATAGTTTCTGTTACGGCACTCACTTGTCGTTCTTGATGTGTTCGTAAAGGCGCTTGAACTGGCGGATCTGGAAGGACAGGATGCCCATGAGCATGACCACCATCAGCAGGAAAGGATAGATGCGTCTCTGTACCAGGTTCTCCATCTCACGTGTCACCCCTGACAACAAACAGAGAAGGCGTCTTTAGCTGGCTCAACATCGCAAGCATCAGTGCACTTCATGGCAACCCCATCGCCAGACAGATGCACCGTGTATCACAATGTTCCCTAATTTTGTATGATTTTATATTTTTGGGGGGTAGGTAGACACGTCTACCCTGATGAAATAGTTTCTAAAGGCCAAAAGATGGAAAAAGGTCAGAGGATATTGCACCAAAAGCCTGCAGGATCTTCACTCCCACATCAATAAAAACTAAATACTGCATCACTGCATTAAATAAGCTCACAGCTTTAATATTGTGATAGTATTGTATCTTTGCAAAGTAAAAAATAGAATCTTTAATGCCGCTTACCAAACACCCAGACTAGGTTATCTAGAACATACCTATGAGAGGCACGATGCCTGCAGCGATGACATACGGCACACAGAGTGACAGCAGCAACACAGCGATGACGGGAGCCGCCAGCTTACGGATGATGAAGTGCAGGTCGATGTTGCGAATCCCGTTGGCATACACCTAGGAAATGAGGCTTCGTTTAGTCATTCAGCACGTGTACTGCCCCCGCCGACAGCGCTCCCACTGGCTGCTTACTCAAACAAACTGTCAGCACACAGCCTCATGACAGAGAAAGTTTGTTGCCCTTTGCAGGGTTTGGAAGACTTACTGAAGACAATACAAACAGGATTACGATGCTATGGTGTGACCACCTAATTCTACTATACCAGTGCTGCAAACCATTAAATGACCCTTTGGCAAGTCTTGGATTTTTATGGAATATGAAGCTCATCCTACATCCAGCATTGGAAATTCACATTAATAAATGTGAATGCACCAACAAGTATAGGAACGATTGACGATCATTTGATTATTTGAAGCTTACATGTGAGTTAATTGTTCTTTTTTATTCTGCGGCGAGAGGCATCTTGCAAGTGCTCTAAATTCTAGAGAAGGCTATGGGGGAGCTGAAAGTCCTCATTCATCCCCTATAATAAGTCATTTGACTATCAAAGTTACTATTAAGCTGGTAAATTAACCTGCTGACCTTACACACAGCCCAAGCTATTTGGATCACTGAAGATGAAACTGACTAAAATGGCTATTTAAAATGCAGCACCTACTTCACTACAGGTAAACAGCAAAAGTACTGCTACATGCATAAGCATTAGCTATGAGGTATTTGTGTATCACTTCAGTGGATACAGAAAGTGCATAATTTTTTGAGAGGAGTCTCACTATTTTTTTCCTTGAAATTATCACTTTTTGCCCAAGTATACTGGCTCAGGTAGATGTCACCTGCTATGGGAGGCTTTGAGGTATAAATCATCCAAATTTATTTTTTAGTCACTGGAAATACCAGTTGAGAAACCAGAATACCAGTGCTGGAGAGGCAACAGAAACCCTAATCTGTCTTGTGAAAGCAGGTAATGACGATGGAGCTGTGACAACTATGCCGCTCATCATTCTTTGGACTAAAAGACTAACGTCTCTGAAGCGCTGCTGGTCTGGTGTATCTTCATACACCCCACCCACCTGCTCTATCACCGTCTTCAACCACCACTGTGGGCCCATGAGAGTGATGGCAGCAATGATTTTGGCATGCAGGACGCCCAGGGCCCAGTCCTACAGGCAAACAAAGAAAGTGCAGAGGTGTAAACTCACAGTTAAAATGGTTCACAGTGAAAGCATGCAACTACATCCTGACTCTGTGCTCCAAATATGATTCTCAATCAATAACAATTAGCATAATTTTAGGCAAATTAAATCTTTAAAAAATATAGATTAAATCCACTGATGACTGCCACCACATACCCACAATGGCAACTATACAGTTTACAAATACACCTTTGGCCCTAATTTCAACGATGGGCAAAGTACAAAGTCTTGAGTCTAACTAGAGCAGAGCAATTGTAAGAACAAGGCAAAGTCAATATGCCAGTTTAACAACACGGGTGAGACCATTTGCGCAAACAGAGATGAGTCTGCTCAATTTTACCACATGCAATCCAATACTTGTTGACAGACTTTGCCCTGACATTTAAATTAAGGCCCCCTACACGAGGTGGGGCCTTTTACCTGCCAAGGGTAGAACAAGGGTGTTTGGTCCAGGGGTACACGGAGGGGGGCCACAATGACCAGCTCAAACAGCAGTCCAAGCAGTAGTGGGATCACCCCCGCCAACAGCACTGCCACAATCAGCGTCTTCAGGATCTAAGGCATGAACAAATTGATGTAGTTAAAAAAAAATCAATTATATGAACAACAGGGCACATGCAGCACAATCACTTGACTAATCTGTTTTTTTTCAGACCTCAGTTTGGAAGTCCAGTACAAATTATGCATTCATTGTCATTTAGGTGAGCTATCACCACCCTTTAGCTACCTAAGCTAACAAAGGCATATCTTAAGCGTATCTGTTTATCCAGCATACATCCTACTGTTGGGTATTACAAAGACATCCGTGAAAGAGAGAGGGAGAGAGAGTGAGAGAAGGAGAGAAAGAGAGACACAAAGAGAGAGTGACAGAGGGAGAGAGTTGTAAATAACTGCATTAGCTAATTTGTAAATATTAAAAATGTTAAAAAAATAATAAATGTGCAAAAAAATGTTGATAGAAGTAAATTGATAAATGCCAAAGTAAGAGAGAGAGAGATGTAGAGCAAGTGGATGACTGTGGGGGGTGGATGAGAGGGACAGAGAGGAGAGAGGAGCTATGTTCTGCAGCTTTACCATGAGCGTCCACTCCTGAACCTTCAGCAGGATGACGTGTCGGCCCTGAGGCATCCAGGCCAGCAGCACGGTGATGGCGCGGATGGACAGCCAGCAAACGTACAGCCCACACGCCGCCGTGTACAGCTCGTGGATCTTGGCGCTGCCCGTCCAGAAAGACATCAGCCAACGGCCCGCACACACTGGGAAGGAAAGGACCAAGATTACTCAAGCTAAGCACCGTGACAACCAGCCCTGGTATACTACAGTAAAAAAGGAAAGGGTTCCTTTGGCAAATATACTGCAACCCATTTTGCTCATTTAGAGAAGATTTCTAAGTGTCACTTGCTGAAAAAACACTTGAACTTGAACAGCAAACTGTATAGGCTACAGCGCCTCCTTTTCAACTCACCTGGTAGAGTAAGACAGACAAGGCTGGCCAAGAGCAGGGTCACACACATAAACACAATCAGCAGGACAATCTAGAGAAACAACACACCATAAGGTCATGGCCAAAATCCACCTGGCGAAACATTTCAACACAACTGCTTTCCAGTGGGGAACAGGACCCTGCTGGCCCACACAGAATACCTTTGCTTTGTAATTAGCAGAGCCCTGATAGGTCTGCAGCGCTGAGCCCTTACCCGGAGGGGAAATTTCATTGGTCGGTGGTACGGCTGGAAGCCGACGGGCCCGCCCTGCTGCAGGATGGCCTGGTGTGCGGCGTGCAGCCCCTCGCCTACCACTGGAATGGCATTGTTGTTGTTATTGTTGCGTGCCTGCTGGTTGTTGTTAGCGTTGTTGTCGTTTTCCTCCTGGTCTCCCAGTAGGTAGGAGTGCAGGTCTCTGTACATTGGGAGGTGGGAGGGAGGGAGGGAGGGAGGGGGAGAGGGCAGACAGTGAGGGAAAAGTACTGTTCAATTACTGAAGGCATCAGCTGGCACGAGAAATGCAAGGACACAGTAGAATGCCCCCTGCTCGCTAGGGTAATAGTCTGATTCACCACGACCAGAAGCTGATAAAAGGTCAGAACAGCACACCTGTGGAATTATAGATTTTCGCAGGGCAAACACTCTGCCCATGGTCGATCGCTTTCATCACCTTGCAAAAAAGGGAAGTCTTTGTGAATGCTCTGCCACTGATTTTTATTTTTTATTTTTTTTAAACCCTGGTTTGGTGTGATAGGCAGCCAAGCCCTTACACGGATGGCTAGCCTAGCAGAGACGTGCTGGAGGTTTGACACTACCTGTTCGGCTTTGCTCTGACTGCTAACTCAGGTTAGCACATTTGCGAAGCTGTCACACAATTCTCTTTACCGACTCGTTGTGAATCCAATCTGACAAAACAGCTGCTCCTTCTGTACAGAGGCTGTGTTCTGGTAAGCTTGGGGGCAAAACATAGACTTTCTGACTGAATGCATTCCTGATCCCATTAGGAATGTCTACTTTTCACACGCCAGGGTTTCACAGCCAAATCGACACCTTTCATTTACAAGCTCTGCTTGCGGAACTAAACAGCGCTACTTCATTCTTTTTTTCTTTTCAATGATTTTTGATCGCTGCTTACACTGATAAATGGTGTGAAAATCAAAACGTGATTGCCTTGACATAACTTCCCCCACTATCACAGCAAGGACTGAATTGGACAATCTTTCTTGATCTTGTCCCACTGGCCTATTATTCTGGCATCGATCAGAATGTTAAAGAAACCATACAGCTCATCTGAGATAGCAGGCAAAGGTTGGAAAGGGTAGGAAACAAAAGCACTAACTGACAGAAGGGTTTCAGTTATGTGGCCTCCTGTGGTATTCAACATAAAGGCCAATTTATGTTTCTCTCAACAAAATATGATGTAAGAGAGACAATATTTGTGTCATTCAGGAGTGGAACGGAGGGTGTTGCGTACATCAAAGAGACTGAAAAATTCAGGACTGGGTGTAAGCTCAGACGTTCCACTAAAGTTCAAGTTAGGTTGTGTGTTGCCATGGTAACAGTGCCTGTCTGTTTTCTTTCGTCTCTCGTGGTCATTAATATGGAAGTTATTACAAAGACAAAGTAATGACTCAAAAAGACAAAGTAACAATTTGTTGCTGGCAGAACACTGAAAGCTCCACCATGATATGCTTTTGAATTGTCACCTGTACCACAAACTTGCAGTGGCATGGGAAAGGCTGTGTCAGGCAGGTTGTCAGGCAGAGTTTTTCTCTGCCAGTCACCATCACAACTCACATCAGCTCATGTGTGATGGCGACTGATGGTGTGTGTGTGAGGCACCTATACCAAAGATCATTGAATACTGACCAAGATAGAGCAACATAATACGTTATAGTGGGAGCGAACGTGAATAGTTCCGGTCTGCATAAGTAAGTACGTCTGCCTATACTTTCTTACATATTAGGATTCTCCTATCACAGATTAGCATTGTGTAGGGATTGTACAAGTTGTAGTTTAGGGACAGCTTTATTACATCACAAAGAGGGCCTTAGCAATGAACAAACTGACAAGTCATGTGATAAAGAAGCTCGCTGAAATGAAATAAATGAAAGGTTTTGTGGGCACATGCTCACATGCATAATAAAACATAATAAATCAAACCCAATGAAAAAAAAACTAAATTACTTTTAACATGACAAATAGTAAATACTTTGCACACACAATTACATCAACTGACATTGGACAGCAAGCCCATCAGATCAAACTTCATAGCAAGTCCTTTGTTTATGAAGTGATTACACCGGTAATTGTTTGGCGGTTACTTACAGCAGATACCCTGCAGTGACGGTCCAGGCGCGCACCAGGCCTTTGAGCCACTGGCGTGTGTGTCCCTGTTCTAGCAGCGCAGGAAGCACCACCTGCAGCAGCAGCAGCTCCAAGGACAGCTCACTCACAGGGGCGTCACTGAAACCACACATCAAGACATATACAGTACGTGGATGCACGCACGCAAGAATATGACTGATAAAAATAGGTAAGCAGGTAAGTAAGCAGGAAATAAAAGAAAGAAGAAAAGGATATGAGAGAGAGAAAGAGAGAGGGGGGAGAAAGAAAGAAAGAAAGAAAGAAAGAAAGAAAGAGAGAGAGCAAAGAGACAGAGGGAGAGACAGAGGGGGGGAGAGAGAGAGAGAGAGAGAGAGAGAGAGAGAGAGAGAGAATGAGAGAACAAAGATTTAGAGACTCAGTCTCAGAGTCTGGACTAAACAACAACACTGGCCAAGTGTACAGAGGAAGGTCAGGAAGAAAAACCAGCCCAGTAAGGACAAGACAACTGATGACCACTTGAAGGGGACACTGGACTGAGTGAAAGTGAGGCCAGTGTGAGCATGTAATGGAAATTCCTATGTGAGCAGGTGAGTGAGTGGGCGTAGGACCCCGGCAGTGCCTGTGAGACAGTGTTAGCATAGTCTATTTCTCCTGGGAGCGCCCTGGGGGAATGCTGTCATCGCCTGCAACACCTGACCAAGCTGATGCAACCCACCACTCATCGCTACACTTTATCCACCAGCACCGACTGCCGCCAGCTAATGAGCAAGAACAAGACCCCATACTGAACAACAACTCCAAGCCACAAACAAACACAATGAAAACAAGATTCAGCGTCGATCCATCAGGGTGAATTCCAAAGAAACTCACCTGTACAGCATCACATTGTAAGGGAGAAAGGAAGGAAGCAAGTGCTTAATGATTCGAATGGGAAGCCACAGCATCAGGAGAACTATAGATCCAAACACCACCTGTAAAAGGGGCAAACATTACAGAGTTGGTTGGCACATTTGCGGTTTCAATACCTCCACAGACTAGCTGATGAGAGTGAAATGCAACAGGCATACCATGGTATCTGCTATACCTTTTTAAAAGACAAATTTAATGACTTTTAGAACCCTTTTAAAGACCTCTAAAATAAAACATAATACTATTACTCCAAGCAGTAACAATTAATTCTATGGAAATCTCAATGCACTCCTTCAACATATCCTAATAAAGTGCACAATATAGTTTGATAACTGATCGCAGGGCCTAAAGGCTTTGCTAGAGCAGAGATATTCACTGTTAATTGATCAATAAAAACTACACAAAAAAATTTGCTGTTCTGCCCTGATCAAATTTAATGCCTACCATCCAAATTGAATGACTTCCCAACATGACAATTTTGTGGCCAAATTTATTTTTTAGGCCTTATATTATTGACACTGGCGTCAGCTATATAAACACGGTTAACAAAACTCTAACATTTTTCGGTTTTATTTGAAGTTTTAGAAAATCCTTTCACTCGCAAACTGACATTGTTTTTTAAATATCATGCCTTCTGGGTAAATATTCACATCTCAAAGGCTGTATTCACACCAGGAAAGTCTGATAGTTCACCTGCTTTGGTCTGGACAAAATGTTTTTTTCTATTTTTTCATTTTGGTGTGGTTCGCTTTCACATTGTACACTTTAATAAGCGGACCAAAATCTGTCAACAAAGCCACGCACCCTGAGGTCGTTCGGCTATTAGTCAGAAACGACACGCGCACAAAGCGTTAAGTTCATAAGGGGGTAGTCATGGAGGCTTTCCGTGCTGTTATTGTTTTTAATGTAATCAAAGCTATATGTTTTTTCAAGTTTTTACTGTTTTCAATTGTGAAATTGTGCGATTACTATGCTGTTGTACAAGTAATTTCTCAATGACAACGACAAAGGGCAAGGTGGCTACAGAGGATAGCGCTGATGAGCGCACATCATGTTGTGAAGGACTGTATTCTATTTGCACTTTGCGGTGGAGTGTCTAGACTCTGTTTCCCATAATGCTTGACAAACGACAGAAGCTCGCGAGTTAAACAAAAGCAAAAGTGTCAGATTAGGTCCGGTCTGCTTTCACACCTCCAAAAGGTCCGAAACAAGGGAAATTTGGTCCGTTTGGACGATTGGTCCGGACCAAACAACGTAGGGGTGAATACACCCAAAGTTGCACCGGTCTGCTTCCAAGCTGTTGCAGCACATAGACATCATTGACCACTGAGAAACATTTCACTCTTTTTTCCTAATTCCCTTTCACATAAATTTAGAGTACTGGCTCTTGCATTGTCCTCTTGATTTACAGGTGCACTCAGGTTAAAACGGCAAAGACTAAGCAGAGAAAGTGGTTATTACACCATAATGTCCAGGTGATTTCACTTTTTACCCAGAGAGCATTAATATATAAACAACGTAAAACAATGACAATGGCAGTTTACAAATTCTACAAATAAAGGGATTTTCTAAAGGTTTTAATAAAAATAAAGTATTTTGAGTGTTTTTAAAATCATGTTAAAACATAGCCAAACCCAACGTCAATCTTATAGGCCAACATACCTTACCAGTTGGGGATCGTTTTAAGATTTTAAGACTCTTTAAGGATCCTCAGGGATCCTGCACTCACCACAGATAAAATGAACCTTCGCAAGTGTCTGTATATTGGCAGGTGAATCATTTCTTGCACTGGGTTGAAATCAGGGTCGTTTAAGTTTCGGAGGAACCACAAGACGCCTGGCCTGAGCACCTGTATATTACAAAAATAACAGAACAACAACAGTGGTATTGATTTCATGTGAACAAATATCCCACTCTGTCTACCCTGCCTGTGGGCATTGTTACTATGTTTAGGATGACAAGGTGGGCAAGCCCTCTCACCTCGCGCAGCAAGAGAATGAACGAGGCAAAGTAAAAGACGTAGACCATCCCCACGAGCCAATGGAGGAACATGGTTGTGCCGGGGGCAGATTCAAAACTCAACTCTCTGTCCTTTAGGGAGGCATCAAACATTTCCTGTCACACACACACACACACACACACACACACAAACACACACACAAAATGCAAGCTTTAGAAGGTCAGGCCGCCCCTTACAAAATACTGGACATTTACACTGATCATTTCATTCCGTCAGATCATCCCCTTTGGGAACATATCTCTCTGCTTCAACACACCAGGGAGCAGATATCCAGCCACCACCCACAGATGAGGGGGAAGACTCCTATCTCCACCACCACCAACAGTGACACCTACGATGGGATAAAAACATATCACATGTCAGGCAGGTGCTGAGAGTTAATAGAGTTCATTTGCTGCTAATATGTCATGTGTGCAGTGCACCGGAATTGGAGTTTACCTTCACAACAATGTAACACACCCCTAATAATCGCCGTGATCTCTGCAATCTCACTAATGCCGCTAATCCCTGGGATTGTGTATAAGGAAAGAACACGTAACACCTTGGACTCAGGATTGCTAATAGTGAACAAGAAAAGCCTAGAAAATTGGAACTATATGTTGATAATGAGCCTTGCCAGTCAGGCTTAAGGAATAGATTTTGTTTACTGATTGGAATCTTTGAAAAGCTATGAATGCCATTAGGCCATTAGTGAGTGAAAGAGTGGATTCCCACTTTCTTCACTGTCTCAGGAGCGACAGTATATTCCCAGCTACGACTCATATTCACCCAGTAAGACATTCTGAAAGGATACATGACACATGATGAGTGTAATGGCAAGCAAAACGTAGCCCACAATGGTAGTGATGAGTCCTTCAAAATGTGATGCCTTCACCTACAAAAGACACAGAAACACAAATGTAGGCATACAACATGAAACAAACATCCATATGAATTTAAAAAGCACATTTACTTTAATCAGGATCTTCAGCTGGATGGTCCATGCTAGCTATGTATTTCTAATTGTAACAGGCTACACTGATCCTTCCTTACATCACAGAATATACAACAGCTCTCCACATGGTAGGGGCACATGATACAAATACATGAGACTGCACAAGACAGGATTTGAGCAGGGCAAGTGTACTAAGTTCAGAGAACGTTAGGCTCACAGGATGTTGAGTCTGAAACTTGTTTTAACAAGTCTGTAAGCTGCTTGTGAGAACTGTGGCAAGGAAAGAGTCCTGAAAAGTGTTTTTTTTAAAAGCGCAATAAAACAATAAACCATGCTAGGTAACTACTTTAACACTGTATGCTCACATTGCACTGCAACTATTTCCCACATTTAGTTAATGTGTAATACAGAGAGCGAGAAGGACAATCAACACCGATCACTGTACAGACTGCAAGCAAACTACTGCTACTACAAATAGTACTACTACTAATAATAATCATCTATTATCTCATTAAGGTTACTTACATATTCTT
>JAVQKI010386112.1:0-10570 GCA_036025975.1 Nematalosa erebi
AAATGATCATAGATGACAATATTAATGTTTCACGTTATTATGAATCACATAACATGATGTAAGCTTGATTATTTGGATAAAGGCCTGTTCAAGCTCACCAGAGACCAGACACATAATGCCTCCACTTTTGAAATTAAACCTTAAGGTGTATAGATTACAGAGGGAGAATTTTGTGCATTAAAATGCACAACTGTGCTGCTCCACCACTGCTCCACCAGGCGTAAGCATAGGAGACATAAGCGATGGTTTGCATTGTCTCTGAGCGGCAACAGGCCAATCAGCGAGCAGAGGGAGAGCTAAAAGTGCTGTTGATTCAAACTATGCATTCCAGCGTGTAACCAAGGAGGTACAAATCGTAGAAATACACGTGGAAGTTGAAACAAAGATGGTAGGCTATGTAGGGGTCCTGGCTAGAAGGGATACATGGTAGGTCAAGTCTTGCAGACTCTCGCTGATACAGTTACAGAACTGAATGAAAACTGAAGCAGAGGGGGATTGGGGGGGTTACTGTGGTTTTACCCCATTGTGGAAATGCCATGAAGAGTCACTACCACCTGCAGGCAGGCAGTGGCAGAGCACTAGAATACCCCAGCGATAATCAGATACGACAGACTACCCGTAATAGCTCTTTAGATTTTGAACAATAGCTCAAGTCTGAAGATTCAATCATTGTGCAGATAAGGTTTTATTAAGGTATTATCAGCATTTCAAAATGACAGCATCAGCAACAGCTTACTTTAAAATTACAGCTTAAGTGTCTGGTTTATATTTCCACAAGCATATGCATATTAAATGGCAACATTTAATCAAAACTTGAGACCATTTTCTAATCATGCAAATGCAATTTAAAAAAAAAAAAAAAAAACAACAACACACACACACACTTCAAGCAACAGTATTTAAAGTAGTTGTCGCTGAATTCTGATCCCTGCTGGCCTGGCCTCCAGTTTCAGATATGGGGATACTACATACCAAAAAAAAAAAAAAAGGAGACACATATTAACAATACAAACATGCACAATACAATCATTACCACAATATTGTCATTTTATAAGAGTTATCTTACCTTATTTCACTTATAGAACCATCATGGCAGAATCATCTGACTTCTGATTGGGTTCTGTGGCACCCAAATCTATTAGACGTATCTCCCAAACATCGCCAAACTCTTTGATGAAAACACAGCTCATCTTCTTGGCCTCTCCCTTTGCATAATCCTTCAGTATAAAGGCAGTTTCTTCCTTGAATGTGCTGTTGAAAGGTCCATGCACATCATAACCAAGACAGCAATGAACACTGAGCTGGGGAGTGTCAAGAAACTTTTTCTTTAAACTATTTACCATATTGGCCACAACACTTGCTTCGTTCCCAAAGTCAATAAATTCCACAAGAATGGAGTCATCATCATTTACCTTCTTGACAACCGCACGGTACCAGGCTTCATCCTCAGCATATAAGGCACTAATGAGGTCTCCCTCTTGTAAAGTTCTTAAATCAGTTGATGGACTGCTTGGCTGGTCTGCATTCAACTCCTCCACAAGAGCAAAAATTTGGTCTTCATCTTCCACCAACTGGACAAAAAAACTGTCTTGAGAGTTAACATGCGATATGTAGACTTCTGTTACAATTCCTGGTTTGATGGGCCTACTCGGGAGATCAGTCAACTTGACTTGAATGTGCTGTCGACCACATTCAGAGGGGCAGAGGACATCTGGTGTAAAGGCAGCCTGTTTAGTCTCAGATATATTGCATTTAATATGAGGAGTACTTGCCAAGTTTGTTTGAGAGGTTTTAAGTGTAGTTCCTGGATCTACAAAGCATACCTCCCATACACTACCAAGCCGTTTAACAAATATGCAGATCATCTTCTTAACCTCTCCTTCAGCCATATCCTTCAGTTTAGATGTCCTTTCCTCGGCAGATGAAATGCCTGGTATTCCATTAGCATTAAGGCAACAGTGAACACTTAGCCTGGGAGTGTCCATAAAACTGTTCAAACTTCTTACCATGTTAGATATAACTGTTGCTTCATTGCCAAAGTCAATGAACTCAATAAGGATGGAGCCACAGTCATTTATCTTCTTGATTACTGCACGATACCAACTGCAATCATCAGGGAACATAGCTACCACAATCTCTCCCACCTGTAAGTTTTTCACATCTACATCAGACATGTTGCATGGCTGGTTTTCATCTGAATTAAGTTTCTCAACAAGAGATTGTATTTTGTTTTCATCCTCTACCAACTGGACAAAGAAACTGGAGTGAGAGTTTACATGAGACACATAGACTTCCGTTTCCACATCTGGTATAACTTGTCGCTCAGGAAGATAGTCTAATTTTGGCAAGGATACAGAAGATGGCTCAGAAAGACAATGGGTGCCTTTAACATGCTTTTCAGTCTTCTCAGTCTTTGGGGGATTATGAAAGGCTTTATATGAACCATCTGTGACACCTATTGCCATATCTCCATTTGTTCTCCTCAGAGGCAAGGTAGAAGGTTCAGTGGCACTAAAAACCTGTTTTGGCTTATATGTGATCTTTTCAGAATTTTGAGGGATAGGAGGGATGTCAGAATTATTTAAACTGGTACAGACACGAGTATGTGTATGAATTTCATTGTTACTACGATGCAGAAAGGATGGGTTCTCTTGTTTTCTGACATAATTTCCCATAACAGACATTTTGCTTTCTCTAACAGTAGGTGAAGTACTGGTCTGATGCATTGAGGGATAGTTCAGTACTTTGGGAGCGCCCTGTCCAGTTCCCAGTGCCTTCTTCTTGACTGCTTTGTTCACATTTACTTTACCATCATAGAGTTCCACTGTATATTTTCTACCAGGATACTTTTCCAGCACCTTGGCTGTGAAGTGTTGACCGGTGGCATTCTTGTCAAACCATCTGTTCACGTCATTGCTTGTGTCTACAGGAACATCAGACAAATTAAACTCTATGGCTTGAACAGGAAAGGACATGATTTCATTTGCCTCACTGGGAACAGGAAGTAGGTCAGATTTTTTTACAGCCACAATGTCCCCATAGTCTAGAAAATGCACAAGGACAATAGGATGGGTCATTTTAACCCGTCCTCTATACCACTGCCCATCACTGTACTGTGCAAAGCATGGGGCACCAGGAGCAAGAGAGCATTTTGTGCCTTTTGGCTGACGACAGAAATGCATTATTCTTTCATTGACTTTCTCAATCACTTCAACATGTCTAACCAGCTGACCATAGAATTTATGTACATCTTTAACACATGTTATCCACACTTGTTCCAATGACCCCACCACCATGTCAGGAAGAGGGCCCTTTGAGGCAATGTCACACATATAGTTACTCCTCATGATGTCCCTCTCAGTCCAGTTTTCTTCAGAACCCTCTGCTGTGGAACACCCCGAGTCTGGTCTTGGTGAATAGCGGTCATCTGACAGATCTTTTACAGCAAGGCCCTCAAGACACATCATCTCATTTATGGATCTTAGACCAGCAGTTTTGCAAAATAATTCCACCAGGTATGCGTCTTCACACTGTGCTGAAACATGCATGTCCAACAATATCTGTTTGGCCTCATCCTCAAAGAAATGAATTGCCTTTTGACTCCATTCTTGATCAGTTGGGCTTATACCAGAAAGGGAGCATTTGAATGCTAGTACAGGCATCTTTTTGAGTTCACTACTGAGAATCCAAAGATCTTGCTGATCCACGATGGCCTCACTTCCATGGTCAACAAAACACACTTTGACTTTCCTACCATGGACTGCCCTGACAGTGACACGATAGAAACCATCAGGCTTAATCAAGGCTGCACACAAAATGCCCACTTTTGGACTTTGGATGGTGAAATCATCTCCTCCTCCGCAGTAATAGATTTCAGACATTTTCAACTGCATCGCTTCGTGTCGTTCCATGGCAAAATCTGTCTGAACCCAGAATTCAGAGGGATTTTTAACATGCTGCACAGTTACTGTGTAAAAGGAATCAACTTTCAGGGCCTCAGAGCAGAAGGTGTCTGAATGTCCATGAGTTCTGGGAAAAGAACAATTGTCATATTTTGTCTGGAAATAACTGCCTGTTCCATTGTTCCTGTTGCTGTAACCATTGAACCACTGTTCATCTGCAGGGTTTTCTGTAAAACAATCAGAACAGGCAATGGCAGTAAATTAAGGGCTACTTAATTGCTGTGCATAAACTTACCAAAGTTGTTAACAGAGACAAAGATGCAAGATATTTTTCCAACTGAACAAAGATGACTTCCTGTATAAACCATTTACAATGACCGTGGTTGGCCTGTAGCTTAAGTCAGAGGTTGGCAACTAACTCCAGAGAGTAAAAGCCCTACCCTGTGCGAACCGTTTACCGAACCAACTCATAGCACAATGTCACACAGGAAGATGTGTTAATTAGTGGAACCACCTGTGTTAAGTGAACATGTACATAGCAGAACTTTTACACCCTATAACCACGGTTACCTACCTCTGCTGCTGGTTTAAAGCAGGCAAGTGCAATATTCAGGACTTAAAACAAATTCACACAAGAGTCAAGTCCAGCATGAATTGCTTTAACCTTCAAAAATTGAACAAGGCCAAAAAGAGAAGGACAACATATAATGAAGCCTGATAGCAGCTGGGAACATTACAAATTTGGTTCCCTCTGAGAACAATAATGAACAGTTAATTTCTATTGCCTTTTGATTATAAACTGTTCAGCTTGGGCAAAGTCTTAGTGCAGTAGTTGAGGACCAGTTGGGCCCTTTGTGCCATTAGTGCCAATAGCAAACGAATAGGCCTATTCAAACATATTTTAGGATGGAGATAAAGATGCATTTAGCCTATTGACTAGAAAGCCGTACAATAAAAGGTCATTAACTATACCCCCCTACCCCCAGTAAAATAAAATAAAAAAAATACTCCAAATAGTTAGCTGATCTAGTTTTCACTGGTCTATGATAGCCACCCGATTTGGCCACAAGCTAGGCTAGTTGATGTGATCAATAATCTTGCCATGCCAAACATCCAATGTGCTCTACTGCTCTTATAAAACAAAACTGCCCAACATCTTCAACCACTTTAACCATTTATGATGGTCAATCAATCTGTTTCTTTTCTTTTCAGCGTGACCAAATAAAACATAATAATGAAAACAACATACCTCTTCCTCCAAACATTTTTAACTTGTGTCTTTGGTGAAAGTCCATATAGGATAGTCCATAGCTGTCGAAGTATTGAGTGAAGATTTCACCCGGTGTTTTAATTTCTCATTCGTTAAGGCCACCCAATCAGATTGTGTCATGTTCTTACGTGATCAAGTAGGCCTACAGGCTAATGGACTGGCCTGCTTGAATGTTAGGAGTCTTCTGAGTAACTTCCACAGGTTATTATCGAAGAATTTCAATGTGGGCTGGTCATTAAAAAACGCTGGCGACATTCTCATAGACAGTGACATTCTCAAGCTCAGTCAGTGGGCTTGTTCGGGGTGCCTGGCGGGTTGGATACTTAGTTGAAAGCAGTGCATTTTGGTCGCGGATCACAGACTGTTGCCAAATGAAGTTCCATTCAGTAAAAATCAAGTCCAGGAGACATTGTGTGGAACTTGGAAGCCACCTGGTGAGGTGAGGTGTACCTTATTTACTGTGGATGTGACCATGATTAGATAAAACAGTAAGTCACGCTTAAAGGTGCACTATGAGATTCTGCATGATGTCACTTCTGTTTACGTTCCACGTAAATACTACCAAACAAAACGCTAGTCTCAAATTCACGCTACTAAATGAACTTTTCTCGCTGCCCCACCACCCATATGTGCATGCTCACTAACCCCTTCCACCTCCCCTAACCATCTAGTTGGTGTTTGGCCCGAACGTAGTTTGTTATGTTGTGGTGCTCAGCCTGTGCCCCTAGTGTTTGTTTGAGGTTTACTGCCCCTGTGTTGTCTCCTGAGAACGGGCTTTTTCACAATGTATTCAGGGGGCAGGCAGCAAGCTGATCAAGGGGTGATGTCCACGAACTGAGTCAAAAAGGAAATTGCGCTAACCACGCAAGATCTCATAGTGCACCTTTAACGCTACGTTTAGCCATCTTCAGTGCAGCATAAAATCTGGCTTTTTGCAAACATGTCCTTGTTTGTTTCATAAAAGATTGCACCAATGTATTGTATAATGGCATATTGAAACTTCACCCAGAGAGATCACTCAATCTTTACGTGAAGACGGTCAGATGTTGCCAGAATTGTGCCTACAGTAGGTTAACAAGCTCCCCAGACGATCGGTCACACCGCCGCGGACGCAGCACCAAATTGCTGTGGACACATATGCTTTTTTTTTGTAATGCTCGGAGTCGGTATTCTAGAGAGGAATGATAAAAAAGTGAAAGGGCAGACTGCAAAGCAACTGTTATGGTTAAATTAGGCCACTAAATCTTCAATCACACAGAGTCCATATTCTATGTTATGGTAGGTTTATTAAGGTTTCCCTCCTAAACTACAGTTTTAAAGCATTATGCACTTTAAACTCTAGGAAGGTTGGGGGTTGGGGGGGGGGGGGGCACAAATACTCTTTGGCACAGCATCAGAGGACCCATTTGCAAACAAGTGGTCCACACACTGTCATGGGTGGTTCTCTTACCCACAGGAGACTAAAGCACTAGGTAGGCCTGAATGCTGTAGTACACAATTGGCCGATCAGCCTACTCTATGCCTTTCTTCCAATTCCCTTTTTACTAGAAGTGCTACTTTGAACGAGTTAGTATTAGACACGCAATAGTGACCGTGGTTAGCACTACTTCATTCCCTGCTGCAGAGAGCTCCATGGCAATAGCCTCAGAGAGCAGATGGAGTAAAGTATTGCACGATGATAAGGCACGCACATCCGTTTGAAAATCTAGGTGCTGGACCACCAAGAGAATTGATCAGGAAGAACGTGGAAAAAGTCCGCAAAACACCAGTCTATGACGTCTGATGAAGGGCTATTAGGCCCGAAACGTCACGGTAAAGTATGGCACCCTTGCCCAGAACGCCTTCAGCTGTGGGTGTGGTGTCTGACCGGTGTCTCCCGGTGACTTACTTTTAGACTGTGACCCTGTAGTCATCAATACAGTTAAATATTCAAGGGCCCCCCCTTAACTAGGTTGGTGTATGCAAACCGATGGAAACTGTTTGCTAACAGGTGTGAGGCTTCAGGAATTTCACCTACACATACCTTTGTTGTTGAATTTTTTACAGAATCTTCTTGGTGAGGGTAAATCCCCCTATACCGTGGAAGTGTACATGGCTTCTTAATATCTGCAAAGCATGTTAAAGTGGAAGGTTCAACTTTTGGTTCATATAGTCTTATCTGTAGCTTTCTTAAAGGCGCTCAAAGCCTCAAACCCTGCAGAGCCCCTCGCAGTCCCCAGTGGGATCTACATCAGGTCCTGGACTCTCTATGTCATGCTCCCTTCTAGCCCCCGACTGAAGCAGATCTGAAAACGGCCTCTTTTCTGCTTTTTGGGCGGCCCTGAGAGGAATTCCGCTACCTGAGACTTAAGCAGCAGCGACATGGTCCAGCCGTTTTACCTTTGCTTGATTTTATAGCATTATTCTGGCCTCACAGGGATTCCTATCAGCTTCGCAGCAGCAATAATGGGGCGTGTCCATCCTGACTTTGCTGGTCATTCACCATATCTATGGTCATTCACAGGCTATGCCACCTACGCCAGTCAGGAGGCATTAAATAGAAACACAGTTATATCTGTAACTAGCGTTCTCTGGGCTATAGGGTCGTAAGTCGACAAACGAAATGACTTATTTAATTTCTATTGGAGACCTTAATGGATATCCAACCCTTAAAGAAAATGCTGTTGTTTTACAGGAACACTGCAGTGTACTAATTATTCTTGCAAATGCAGAACAGTGCAGTAGGCTGGCCTATTTGTGTGAATGGTGTAGTGTAGCAGGGCGCTGTAGAAAAAAGCACAAGGTAGCCTATAGGGTATTTTTGTAATGCTATATTCCCATTAAATTGTATGATAACAGTTTATAACATGATCTCGTAATGGGTTCATGTAGGCCTTCTCAGATACGTCACACAGCATTGTAAACGGCAAATAACATCGAGTCCGTAAAGGATTAAGTGACCTGAAAGAGTCAGAGTGACTGTTCCAGCACCAGCGTTTCATCAGAGAAATTTCAATGTCCAACTCGGATGTCTGTTAACACGCCCACCTCTGGTGTCGATGTTTAACCCGGAAGTGCTAAAACATCCAGCGTAGTTTACTTTGTGCGGTAAGACAACATATTTGTTTCCAGTATTTGTTAACATGCTACATCTAAATCGATTAAGCTGTTTTAGTAATTGAAATATTGGTTGGTGGGAAATGCCTAACACTTACTACTTTATCACGGGAATAGCGTTAGGTGAAAGCTATGTAGGCTATGCACAAACATTTAATTTCATCATGGCCTAATGTTAAAACTGTCGCGACGTTACATGTCCCTTCTCTCTAACCTTCGAACCTGCCGTGCAGAGTAGACAGTCAAGCAATAGGTTTCATAGATTATGGGATTTCAACAAGTGGTTACAATGTAGCTTTACAGTAGATTGCTTCTGCGTTCCCACGGATAGATACATAGTAATGAGCACGTTGCCTGCACAGTATAACTTTGCAGCCACTCTATTGTTTATACACCTGTAGAAATTTTGGGTATGCGACGTCGAAACCAGGTACCCCTATGGGAAGCGTTTGCATTTGCAAGCTTATGTGATCAGAACTTAATGTGTTATCGGATATTCTAAACAATCGGTTCCACCCAGCTTTGCTAGCTTTTAACACAGAGATGTTTACAGAGAAGACTATTGCAAAGCAAATATTGTTCATAGAAAATAAGTCGTTGTAGTGCGTACCCTGCGTTACATTGAGATCAATTTGGGTTGGAAGGCTGTGGATTCGTGAAGTCCTTGTGAGTTAGACTATTCAATGCTTCTCGTCAACTTACTGTGAAAGCCCATTAAACACCAAATTCTTTTAGTCATACATTTCAGTTGTCAAATGCTAGTGTTCCCAAAAGTGCTGCTACTCAGCCTTGTCGGTAAATGAAGCATTGGAGCCAATCACAATTACTACGCTTTGGATTTTAGAGGTGTAACGTGATCAAGCAGTTATCTGGACAAGGCGGTGCAAGGTTAGTGCAGAACACAATTCCGCTCGGAAAATGCCAGCTACCATCGTTGACTGGAAATTGCAGCTGTTGAGGAGGGTGCAATTAAGCGATGGGAGCTGGTTTGATGAACTCGTCCCCATGGTCGTACCACTGTAATGCTTGATTTTCCGACATTGTTTGTGTGGAACATTGTTGCTGTCCCTGTCAGAGTAGACCTAGGAAGAGGGTCGATGAAATGCACTAGTACTGGTAAGAGTTTAGACTTTTTTTGTATGAACAGCTGTTTATTTTGTGTTGATCCTTCTCAGACTGCACAGTCTTGTGCATAGCCATGAATAAAAGAAAGTCAAAAACACAGACTGAGGCAAAAGCCAGCAAAAGTCTCAGATTAACAGAGAGATGTTCAGCACAGGATGAAGATTTTGAGGATGGAGAAGGCCTAGAGGATCACCCATTCTCCACTTCGGTACAGATGCGTACACGGTTACAGACACACTTTGCTTTTGAAGCGTATAGAAAAGTTCAAGGAATTCTTGTGTCTTGTCAGATTCGATAATTGTTTATCCTTGATTGCAGAGTTTGGGAGATATTGGTGTCATTGAGAGTATTACATTGAAGAACTTCATGTGTCATCAAAACCTTGGACCATTCCAGTTTGGGTCTAATGTAAATTTTATCGTTGGAAATAATGGCAGTAAGTGTTTTAGAGTGATTCCAACAGTTCTGTTATTTTACACATTTGTTTGAACAAGGTTGAACATGACCAATACTCAAACCATCAAGAAAATTTGGAGCCATCATCTGATCCAAACCTTGATGTTTTAGGTGGGAAAAGTGCAATCCTCACTGCCCTTATCGTGGGCCTTGGGGGGAAGGCCACTATGACAAACCGGGGAGTTTCACTGAAAGGATTTGTTAAAAACGGAGAGGGGTTGGTATCATCTGTTTTATGTGTGCTCTGCAACACATCTGCATTAGCTTTGTCAGTTTTACACACAGCTTGTTATCTGGCAGTCTAAAGTGACAGGATAAGGTAAAAAAAAGACAATGATGTATAATTTTGTTATACGTCTATAAACTGTAGTAAGTGACATTTTATTTTTACAATAATTGAAGAAAATGTAACATCAGAAGGGTTGTTATTGTTGTCCTTACTGTATGTCTGCATGCTAACTGGGCTGGTGTTCACATGTACAGTCATGCAGATGTTACTGTGAAACTACGCAACAGGGGGTCAGATGCTTATAAGGGGGACGTATATGGAGACTGCATTGTTATCGAACAGCGCATCACCAATGATGGATGCAGGCTGTGTAAGATTAAGAGTAAATCTGGTAAGTTAAGACATTTCTGTTAAAGAGTTGAACAGGTAATGCCATAGCAAAATGCTAAAGATCTTATCACATAATGTTTGTTTGTGCTTTTAGGACAAATT
>JAVQKI010386268.1:0-18143 GCA_036025975.1 Nematalosa erebi
CTTGTCTAATATTTAAGAGTCAAAAATCATCTGAAGTTACAAAATGCAAAACTGTAAATTAAGCTCCTTTTTTAGGTGGAGATAATGTGTCATACAAGAAGCTGCTTTCATACACACACACAAACACACACACATACACACACGCTCACACATGTAGCAATGGGGACTCTTTTTGCCCAGTTGCCTGTGGACATTGTCCTGAGCCTCAGCAGGGCATTTCAGACAAATCCGCTCTTAGCTGCAGGTGGTCAGGCGTGAGCAAAGAGTTAAGTCCAGGGGGCCCTCTGCCCCTCCTCTTTGATGTCCTGACATCATCAGCCCTGCCTCCCTAAAGAACTCTCCCTTCCCCCCTCCAAAAAAAAAAAAAAACAGTCTTCCCCCCGTCAGTGTAGTCCCGGAGCGCTGGGGAGAGAGGAGCCTTTTCGACACAGTCCCACTTCAGGACCAAGAGTGCAGAGCAGAGAGTCCTGTTGCCGGTGAGACAACCGAGAGAACTAAACACCATCTAGAAAGACGAACAAAAATGCTCAAGTGAAGTTCAAAGGCCTTCAGCTTGGGACTGCCGTGGAGTGGGCTATGGTGTACGCAGGAACAGGTGTTTGCTTGTGAGCAGCTTTGAGTGGGAGGAGAAAGAGAGAAGCGATGGCTGTTCAGGCCGCCATCATGAACTCGCAGTTCCTGAATTTCTGCTTCCCTGGCTCAGGGGTGGAGTTTAGCGTGGAGAAAGGTCTGGATGGAGGCCTGGGGCTTTGTGAGACCGAGCGGGACCAGGGCGACCACCGCGAGGCCACGCGAGACCTGCTCAGCTTCATCGATTCGGCCTCCAGCAACATCAAGCTTGCCCTGGACAAGCCGGTAAAGTCCAAGAGGAAGGTGAACCACCGCAAGTACCTGCAGAAGCAGATCAAGCGCTGCACAGGGATCATTGCTCCAGGGAGCCCACCTCAGCAAAGCCTGTCTCAGGCCAGTCCCCAGGCTCCCGACCTGGGCAAGAGACAATGCTCTCCACCATCATCTCTGCAGCAACAGCCACATCACCACCACCAACACCAGCAGCTGCAGCAACAGCATCAACAGCCCGGAACTTTCCAGGGCAAAGTGCCACCCAAGAGGGACGGGGTGCAGGCCAACCTCCAGAGTAAAAGCCTGGCTGCTCTGTTCAACTCTGCAGCCAAGGACAGCCGCGGGGAGCGGGCCAAGAAGCCCCCTCTGCGCCACCGCAACTTGCCCCCCTCCTTCTTTACCGAGCCAGCCAACTGCCCCCGGGTCACGTCCACCTCTGGCATGAGCCTTAAGGACCTGGAGCGCGGCAACCCAGAAGCATCCGAGTTCTTTGAGCTCCTCGGGCCAGACTACAGCAACATGCTTCTGGAACAAGACTTCTTTCAGACCACCGGGCCCAGCTCCCTCACCCGACTCCTACCACAGGACGTTTCTGCGCCGTGCCTGGAGACGGTACCATACGACTCGTCACACTACATATCAGGCGGGTTTGTATATGCTGAACCATGGACTGCCTGCATTGGCCCACCCAAGAAGTCCGGTGAAAGTATGAGGACTGCCCCGGGAGGCCAGGCTGCCGTGTACAGTCCTTCAGACTCAACGGCAACCCCCGGGGCCCTGGAGGATGGCTCCTCATGCGCTCTGGCCTTCCCTGCCTTCTTCACGGACTGCTCCAGCTCACAGGTTCAATATGACGGAAGCCTCACTGGTGGGTACAACCGAGGGAGCTTCTCTTCTCTATAACACAAGCCATGGATCACAGCATCTCTGCACCTCCATGTAGGTATATAGAGGTAGATGCCTCAGTCACCATTATGCAGTAGAAAGCGCCTGTTTTTGGAATTCCATCTCATGTTCAAATTCCTTTGCCCCAACTCATCCACTGATTCAGACAGCCAAAAAAGGTAAATCTTGCCAATATGAGCACGATCCCTCTTTAAAAGCAGAGTTAATTTTTTTTTAAGTATTAAAAAAGAGAACTAAAGTTTGTGCTTGTTAGGAGCTCAAAGCACATCTCAGGGGGTCATTCGCTGGGGCCAAATCATTTTCTTGTTATCCAGCAGATTTTTCAGTTTAATGAACAGTGATACACAGCTGTTACATTTCAATTTCTGAGCATCTGCTCAAGTCGTGTCCAAATCATCTCAAGCATCTACATAATTTCTATGAATACGGGAAAAAGTTAAGTGTACTAATGTTTTAGTAGTTTCCCATCACAACAAACCTGCTACATTTCTACAGTTAAGTTTTTCCAAGAGTCCTCTCGCAATGTTATTTAGGGATATACAGTAACAATCATTAATCTTTGTGAATCTTTATCCATAGAGATGTGTGGCCTCAGATGATAAAATGAAAAAAAGAATATACATTCAGAAAACAAAAAAGTTTTAATTTCATCTGTTTATTACTTTAAATTAATTGATATTAGCTCACATGTTCTCAAGAAGTGACCTATCTGACACTCTGTGCCCATTCTGCCCCTTTGATCGGTTTCAAAATCCAAAAATCTAGCCCATAAGGTAAATTGCTACAGCACAAGATAGATTAAAGGGCAAGACACTCTATTACTAACATAGGTTTTAGAGTATAGAATATCACTTGTGACTAAATATATCCATTTTCATCCCAATTAAATAACTAGTTTTGTTTTCATTTATATGCCTATTGTTAGGAAAACTAAATCTGTTTCATTTTATCTTTGTTTGCAAGAATATGAAGCTGAATTCTACAGAGTTGAAAACTGAAAATTGCACGTTTTAAATTTTATGCAATAGTTACAGGCACCAACATCTTTGTTGTCTAAGTTGTTCAGTCTACTGTTTCAGATTTTGTACAATAATAGTGGGTATGTGGGATGCTACGGTGTACAGTAGAATGAGAACACGTTGTTCAGAAAGTTGAATGTGTACAAACAGATGTATATAATTATGTTTCAAAAATAAAGCTGGACTTTATTTCTTGACCTGTTGGCTTGCAGATTTTGGAATGGGTCTAGCCATTTGTTTGTGCATCATTGAAAAAAATACTAATAGGGACATGTGGAAAGATATTGAAAAGGTTGCTATAGATAATAGGGCACAAGATGTTTTTAAATCGTGATCATTACTTTATTATAAGTCGTTATTTGTTTGATGATTACAATTGGCACTTGGCTATACGATTTAAAACATAACCCAATGATGGAAAAGTAGCACCCAAATTGAAGAGACACCGCCCCCTGTTGGTGCATATTTCTTCCCTTGAAATTCTAACAAGACTTAATCGAGTCTAGTCCATGTAGCCTACAGCTTGACATTAGGTTTGTTTAGGCTATGACGAATCAAAAAAAAAAAAAAAAAAAACGGCTTGGGACTGAATGTTCTTGCTCAAATGTAAATCCATTCTCTGACCAGACTGTATGCCTATTGATTTTGTTCGGCGAAATTCAATCCAGAAGAAGGTAAATATATGAAAACAATTACTATCACTTATTTCCACTGCTCCGGAGCCAGAGAATATCCATTCTAAAAGTTGTTGGTGCAGCATCGGATGAAAGGCGTGGAGAGTGGCTTACAAGTGTCTGCTTCCACAGGATGGCAGTGTTGGTGTTTGGGAATGGGGCTTTTTGGGTACAACGGTGTAAGCAACAGAGACCTGAAAATACAATTTGATTCTCTCTAATTGAATAAGAATTTAATAAGAAAGGCGATGCATGAATGTGCAGTCATTACGTGCAATTGTAATTCAAGGAGCGTTTATCCATGTAAACAAACTTCCAAGGGGGTCGCTTCATCAGGGAATGTATGTGATCCGAACTGCGCGATGGATTTGTGATTGTAATCAGATTGGTATAGATTCCTGCTGTGCACATCTATTGAACGTGCTCGCCGTCGTGAGCTCTGAGGAGATACCGGATATCTCCGGAGATCTGAGACCATTCCATACCACTGCTCCTATTTTTCAGAGATTAACTACTGTAAATTGACTCTGGATGATAATATAAATAGTACCTTTGATATAGTTACAGTCACTAGACTGCTACATCTTCTCTAATCTCCACAAGATTGTGGTTAGTTTACCCTACTACAGGTAATACTGGTTTATCTTAGTTTATTGGTTCCTTGTTATCACCAGGCTACTACAAAAAGTCACTTATGGGCATATGTCACTGTACATATACCAATTTAGAGAAGTCCTAAGTAAAAATTCCTTGTGTACTTGAACATCCTTTGGAGAGAATTCATAATGCTTGTGTTCGCCTGAGCTTTAATAACTGTGCAACATGGAAGCACAGTGATTTATCCCCACAAGCTATCATACAAACAGCCGAAGGAAGCCGCCTCTCCAGCCAAGGCCATCTACAACTTCTGTATACATTCCCTACCGGAACATTTTTTCCCTCCTCCAGAGTGTGATGATGAATGACAGAGAGTCACCCTTCACCGGGACAGAGTCCCCATGAGGAAAATACTCCTTCGTGATAAACCACAAACATTTGTGCATTTGGAATACCGAAGGGGGTCAGTCCATTTTATACAATCTCCGTTCATCACACATGGCTTCATGCGATGATTACAGCTTGTCGGCCTGCACTTGACTCCTGCCTGACCCTGCTAAGCTGCTCCTGTGCGGCCCCACAAGCAGGCAGACTAGGCAGGAGAGAGAGCCGCTTGGAAGCCTGCAACATGACATTCACAAGTCCTTCTCTTTAACACCCTGCTCCCTTCTTCCCTCCCTTCTCTCTCTCTCTCTCTCGCTTCCCCTCCATCTCACTCTCTCCCTCCACCCACTTCTCCCAACTCTACCCATCAGTGCACGTTGATGAGTCAAGGCCCTCCTACTCACATTAATTCAAAACGCCTCTCAGTGTTTGCTCTCCTAAAAATGGAGCGATTTATTAAAAACAAATAAATTGGGCAGAGAAAATGATGAACGAATGCGCATCAGGCCTACAGTACGCTCCAGTGTTTGAGAACAGAAAGATCTGCAAGATATCGTCACGATGGGGAGGCAAAAAAAAAAAAGCAGCCATCTGCAGCAGGAGCTCTTCATGCTGCCTGCTTAATGTTTGTGTAAATTATTCAGATAGGATGAAAAGTATATTCACTTGCACTTTACCTAGTTCCCCTTTTGTTCTGTTCCCCTGCTGTGAGTGGGCAACTTTTCTGATGTGGGTTGAGTGGGCATGGATTGGTGCGTGTGTGTGTGTGTGTGTGTGTGTGTGTGTGTGTGTGTGTGTGTGTGTGTATGTGTGTGTGTGTGTGTGTGTGTGTGTGTGTGTCTATCTGTCTTTGCATTTTTGCTATGCACATTGCGTCAATCCACCAGAATGTGTCTGTCATGAGACTCCTGTAGATCAAAGAAGACGTTGGTGGAGATTTTTGTAAAGTGCAGCACGGCCTGTGGAAATTGACTGACACAAATCTCCCATGCAGATCACATTAATGAAAGTGAGAGAGAGAGAGAGAGTGTGTGTGTGTCTGTGTGTGTGTGTGAGTAGAGCTCAAGTCCCAGCTATAGGCCAGCTGAAGGCTTTCCCCACACTGAGAAGAGCTCCCTGACAAACGCTACAAATCCCAAACGCCCACGACCTGCCAACTCTGCTTCACCTCACAATTCACATACACACTTCACACACAGACCCAAAAATATACACACACACTTCACACACAGACACAAACTTACACACATACAGATACTGAAACACAGTGAGAGAGAAATTCACATGGAGAGATGCACATACATGCACACACAAATAGCATACCTAAGGACCCCCAGAATGCACTAACACACACACATCTTGTACAGACAGTGCCACTGAATTTTGCATCAGTCTGCTGAAACATTGCAAAATGAATCCAGAGTATACTCAGCTCAAGTAATATACCCCAATGCTCTCTACTGAATTAAAAAATACACAATATCTCAACGCATAAAAAGGGAATTTCTTAGGTCCACTTTCTTTCCCCTTGCAAGGTCTCTGAAATCCATTTGACTATACTACAAAATTCTTTAAAGAGGCAAACACTGCAAACAAAAAATAAATAATGTCTTCTTTTATGCAGCAGTCTGTTTTATGCACAGAGATTTCCATAACTTCTGCTCATGTCCTGATCACTATGCGGGTTTTTGTATGCTTCAGCACTCTCTCTCTCTCTCTCTCTCTCTCTCTCTCTCTCTCTCTCTCGCTCTCTCTCACTCACACTCACACACGCACATGCAAACACACATACACATGCTGTTTGGAGAGAGGATGTGTAAAGTAAATGTCAAGGGCATCATTAAGCTCTGAGAACAATAATATGATATCTTTAATGCCTGCCTGGTATTTACAACTTGAGAAATGGAATATTTGTAGTCTTTTGATGACCTTCCAGTCTTATATTAGTTCACAGCATATGTCTCTCCGAGGAATAACTGCAGAAGTGAGTGCACTCACAGCATACAGCGTCGACAAATCTACTGGACAGTGAACAACAAATTGGCTGTAAGGAAAGCATATTTCAGCGTTGTGTACGTGTTCTCTCTCTCTCTCTCTCTCTCTCTCTCTCTCTCTCTGTGTATGTGTGCCATTTCGGTTCATGAAATTACTTCTCGCAAACTGTTTCTCAGTGGGTATCAAGCACCTCTTAAAAAAACGGGATAAGATTAAAGAAAAAAATTACAAATTATGTCCTCATACCCTCTGGGCAGGAGAATACTTTTTAAAAGGGAGGAGGAGAAAAACCCAAGGGTCCGTCGAGAGGCATAATAACCTATAAGAGCTGAGAAAATCCCATTACCTGTCATACACTTCTCCCCTCATAATTACTCGAACCACCTCTCTGAAAAAGGTGAAGGACACTCTTCACAGAGGTGCTTCGCCGTGCGAGACCATTTAGCTCTCCCTGCTCCCAGTCGCTGTGGAAAACAAGCCCGATATCTATCTCTTTGCCTGACACCTTGTTCCTTGTTCTTTTTAAAATTAGTCCACGAGCTAGGTGGGAGGGTCGACCGACGCGGGAGTTGGTGTGTGTTGAGTTTGATCACGCTGCCCTTCGTGTCCTCGTGAATCAACGCCGTTGTCACGCGCGCGAAGGTGTCTATAATGCTCTTATATGTTTTGTCATGGCCACATCTGGCACGTGACACATTGCGAGGCTACCTGCCGTGAGCGAGGTCAGAGCACACGCACTGAGCATTGCGTCTTGGCCCCCTTACTCACTACCTCAGTGTCAACAAGGTAAGTAACTAGACACATTCTCCAGGCACAATTCACAAACTGTCAATTTATGGGCACACATGTGGCTGCGACTGCAAACAGTGTAGGTTTTGGAAAATTTTAGGTATGTTAAACCTGTCAGGCCCCCATTTTTCAAACCAAGGACAAGAGGTTAATTGATATGCCTGAAAAGTTAACTATTATGTTGAAACAATTTAGTCCACAGACATTAGGTGCCTTTATAAATAGAGACTTGAAATTAGCAATAGCCTACTCTGGTGTTTATTCCTATCTGCACAGTTATCACCTCTTGCTCTGCAAATGGTAGGGAGTTTTTAAAAAGGCTTAAAGTTCAAAAAGGCAACTTTCACAATGTGCAAGATGGACTCTTCAAGATATCCTAGTCTGGGACCAGTCCCATTTGAAGCATGTTTAGGAGCAAAACTATCAGTTGATCTTGCGTTGTCATATGCGGGAAACAAACACATTACTCATGTTGAGAGAATTCATGTGGTGTCAGATTTTTTGGGGCATAAAGTCATCTGTGCCTATTCTGGGCCCTGCTATGAGCACATTGTTATGACTTATGATAATGGCGTGGCTTGCTACTTAGTGACTCAGTCTGCCACTCTGCGTGTGTCTGTGTATGTGTGTCTTCGTGTATGTGTTTGCTTTCCACTGCTGCTGGCACCACTGTTTATTTGCTTTGATGGCGTTTTGTCATCGTCTTTCTCCCGCGCTTGTTTGGGCCTGTTTTGACTGATGTCCAAAAAATTACTCTAAAGACCATTAGCGCGGAATTCCACTGTTTGTTTGTTCTCTCTCGTTCCTCATTATTCCAGCATCTCTCCACGCTGGACTGCCAAGAGTTCCAAATGAGAAGGTGAGGATGACGATAGTGATGGGGTAGGGGAAGGGGAGTCTTTGAAATGTGTGAGATAAAAAGAAGCAAGATAAACACCCCATCCCACCCTGCACCTTTTTCGCTGATGGCGTCCCACTAAATATTTCATGTCGTGGAGGAGATTGTCAACCGAATCCTTGGCTGAGAGTTTGGATCAGGTGTCGGATGATGGCAACTCTGCCTTCAGCAGTGCCAGTCTTTATACCTCTCTGAATCTCTCTGGTGAAGATGCTTTAGAGTAACGCCTCTTCTTTCCCTGGAAAAGGGGAGTAGTCCTAAATGTAGAAACCTGGTATGGATATCAGTGCTTTTACAACTGCTGAAAATAGCATTGCAGCAAAGGATGAGGGTGGGTGTTCTCACACATTACCTGTGTGTGTGTGTGTGTGTGTGTGCGTGTGTGTGTGAATAAAGGCGCTGGGAATGCGTCAATGAGACAGAGGCCTGCAGGCAGACAGGTTGATTTATTCTGCACCCTCCAGCGTGAAATGAAGTCCAGACAGCTTTTTAAACAGGCCGCACACGCAAAACCGATGTGACTGTTGTGACGTTTGCTGCGCATGGCTTTACACAGTTGAGCCCGACGCCACACATCTGACACGATGCTTCTCGAAAACCATACCTTAGTCATACATTTAACCGAGTTGGAGCCCTTTGCTTTGTACTTACCCCCCCCCCCCCACCCCCCACCCCCACCCACCATATGTCAGTTCGATTGTTTGGCTTTCCTTTTCATGAGCATCCTTGAGCATGACTAGGAAGAAATTTCTTCCGTCATGCTTTCTCTCTCTGTCTCTCTCTTTTTCGCTTCTTTCCTGTGTGTCTTTCACTAACACTGAACCCTAACACTAGTAGGCTTTCTCTCTGAAATAGATTAATTTCCCTGGCTCTAACCTCTGGCTGCCAGTTTGCTTCCTCCAGGTAATCCTTCTAAGACATGAATAGTGAATTGTGTAATCCCCTCTCATTAGCTTATTCACTGCAGTGCTTTTGAAATAACTGTGATGCACATGAATATGGAGTCATCGCCCAGGGTTTTAACCATGACATTGCAATGATTAGTCACCTTAGGTGGAGGCAAGAAGAGACAGAAATATAAATTTGGTAATATAAAAGATCAGCTCTGTCTGCTTGCAGTGGCTGCTCAGAGCCTCAGCATTGAGGGGATGCTATTGCCTAGTTGATAAGTTGCACATTGGCCTGTGACCAGCTCTTGCCTAATTTGCACACTTTAAAGCTATTGTTTTAAAGCACTGACTTATTCCCAAAAGAACATTGCTTAGCCTTTTGGGGAGCAGAGGGTATTTGTACCGATCTTGTTTGGATTATTGTGTAAATGAAGCTGTGAATATTAGCCATATGTTATTGCGTAAATGCAAATCTGTATTGATCCATTTGTGGAATTCAGAAATGTGCTATGCTAATCTGCTTCCAGGGAATCCTGGACTCCTGGAGGACACTTGATGAAATTTGCAGTGTTCTCCAAAGGTGGCACTTGCTTTCCAGTGCCATAACATGTGCAATGTTGGACAAAGCAATGTGGCTGAAATGAAGATGAAATAAAACATTCTTTGCAGACAAACCATATGCTCAGAGGCACACTATCGCAGTCTGGATTGTGTATGGATGGTGATGTCTGAACATGTTGCTTTATGGAGAGATAGACCTGACTTTGTATTGCTTGTGTCACATTGGGTGAGTTCCAACTTCAGAGCATAAGCCTAATGCTCACATTGGAAAAATTGTGAGGTGAAGAATTGAGGCCTGGATGTGGTCTCACGGAATAGCTTTCATATTGCTAGTTGAGACTGGAAAATGTGGAGATGTTCGAAGGAGTGCTTTTAGGGTAGCCACTGCCAGGACTGTATGGCTGATTACTCTTGAATCCTGCTCACACAAGCATATAAGACATTATGTAAATACACATCACAGAGGAATCAGTGAGGAAGATTGTCTCGGTCAAGTTGAAATCATGGACAGTGACTGCTGCCAACTCCATTTTTATGTTTCTTTTTTTTTCTTTCTATGAGAGTGAGTGACAGACCAAAGACACAGAGGTGGACTGGCTTCTGACTCTGCATCCGTCATAGCTGTTTTCTCGACAGCTTCTGCGACGGCTTTGATAGACAGAGTCACGGCATTGTTGAATATGTAAATGTGTGGTGGTAAACAGTGTTTCCACTGTATGTCTTTTTAAGTAGAGCCATTAAAGTCAGATTAGATCTCCAGGGACGGGCTATGCCGAAGTGGAAAATTATACGCAGATTGGCATTCACATGTCTGCGGCTTTATTTTAATTAGGTCAGACACCATGAAGCTTCATGAAACGAAGTTACTGGGGTATAAAATAAGGAGAGCATCAAAGAGTGGCAAAAGTACTTTATACATCATCGTTTTTTTTCCCTTTTTTTCTTTCTTTCTTTTTTTTAAGTCTCCCAACAGGTTTGAAACCAGGATAATTTAAACAAGGACATTTGAAATGACTTGGTTGCAGCAACTGGACTGTTTCATCCAGTTAAGAGCCTGTCACAAAAATACCTTCTCAAGGATATACTCTAACTTCAGAGAGTTGAAAGGATGTTGTTGAGTGTTTTGGCTGACCTTAAAGGTAGGCTTCAGCTTAACCTGTATCTATGCTGGCCTTCTCCCAAAATATCTCTGCTCTGAACTAGAATCCACACAGTTGTGTTCCATGAATTGTGCTGTATAGCAAGACTGCAGTGGCAATGAAACACAATGCCTTCTTACGTCCTTGCTGGATTTTCTAAAATGCTAATTTATGGAAATTTGCCCAGCATTTGCATCCCTTGTCCCCAGTGGTTCTGTCCGCATGCATTATGTTAAACAACGTTAATGATAGATTATATTTCTGCCACCACAAAACCTATATTTTCTGTACAGTCATGTTTCCTTTCACTCTCCTCTCCTCTTGTACTTCTCCTCTCGTCAGTCTAGCACAGTAATGTTTTCCTTCTTCAGAGTGGTAGAAAGAGCACAACTCAGCTGATATGAAAACTAACCAAACATAAAAAAAAAATGGATTCTATTTTTTTTCCTGTGGAAGCGCTAAAGCACACAGAGAAATTATCAGTCTGTGTTCAGTGCATGAAGCTGCAAAAATCCAATGAATGTATTTCACCCTTGGCAATATGCATACATCATACGAGGTGGCAGATAACGCACAGAGAGAGGCACAATATTGACAATGCAGAGGGACGGGTATTAATCAAACAGAGATAAGTCCATCCATCCAGAGGAGACGCAATGGGAGACGGATGCCAAGGAGAAAGCTAGGACTCCACAGTCAGTGCAGCCTGGGCTCGGTGCGAGGACAAAAGGAAGGTGAGACCAAACACAATTTATTATGCAGCTGACATCATTTATTCTAGGATCTGGGAAAGAATTATGGCCTTTTTTTTGTTACTGTTTGCCCCTTTTTTGGTGTGTTGTCGCATTCCTCTGATTGAGAGATTGAGCTGTTGCTGAGCTGTAGCTACAAAAAGAGTAAGATACAGTGTCATTTTTTTTTTATTCAGTCACAACATGCCAATATAAGCTACAGACAGTATAATAAAAAATAAACAAGACCAAGGACATTATTAACTGCAAACAAGACAGTGCAGCACAACTACTGTAATGCTGTCAAAAAGTGAAGAAAATTAACTATACTGAATTTTTTTCTTCTAATTTTTACTTTTTTTCCAGAAACTTCTGGAAGTTGTGTGTGCCAGTGGAGTCGCAGTAACAGATGTGTCTAATAAGGATCATCTTCAGGAGCAGCTGCATGTTGAATATTGCTTCATTGACCATACAAAGACAAATGACTAACAGCTGTTTTGCCACCACAGTCACATCTCGAGGATGGAATTAAAATATAACAGCATAGTTTCATCTTTTCATCAATTTTCGTGTCCCATGCCAAGGTGATGAAGACTGTTTTCTGTTTTTCTTGGAGTGCTGTTCATTAATGGCTGCTGTTAGAGAGAAACTAATTTGGGCATCTCCATCTATTTTTTATTGCCGGAGCTGGTAGAACTGATGGCTGCTAATGTGAAAATTAATTTTTTAATTGATGAGGTAATCATTCTGTATTAACCAA
Organism: Nematalosa erebi; assembly: GCA_036025975.1. Classification (NCBI taxonomy): domain Eukaryota; kingdom Metazoa; phylum Chordata; class Actinopteri; order Clupeiformes; family Clupeidae; genus Nematalosa; species Nematalosa erebi. The sequence goes on from JAVQKI010386268.1 coordinate 12,187, forward strand.
TCACAGAGGAAATGAACGACTTTTATTGCCATTTCCCAGGTACCGGCCGTGTAAGTTTTTTATAAGTCCAATTAAAACTTGAAGGACCAATAAACCAACTCAAGTATTAACAAGAAATATGCTGAAGGACAAACAGGAGGAGGTGCCCAAAGTAAAATGAAGAGATTCATTTGACAAGCTAGACATGAACTCATGTCGTAAGTGGAGTTATTGGCTTGAATTCAGAAGTACTTGCGACTCAGATAAAATCATGTCATCAGCCCTGAACAGAGCTAAATGAAAGTGAAAAGATAATAGAGAGAAACTATAAATCTATAACGCAATGTAATATGATATCTGAGTCTAATGAGGATCTCACATGGCAGCGAGGGTCTAAAGCATATTTAAATCTTGGCTCTTCTCCACTATTCCCTTTGCTTTGCCTTATTTGCTCCAAAGAACAGCATTGTATAGATACAGAGAGTGTAACAGAGTGTAACACTGGCCTTTTGCCCCCCCTTTATGTGTGTGTCAACGTTTGATACAGACTGGGGCCAAGTAAAGGGGAAGGGCAAAAGACATCGCCTTCTGTGATCATAGACCAGGGGTAAACAATTAATGATAGATTAGAGGAGTGGTGAGCTCCTACAGACTCCTTTGCAAAGAGGAGGGGAAAAAGAAGGATGGAGAGAGAAGAGAGAGGTGGAAAGAGAAGGAAGCAAGAGAGACAGAGGGAGAGAAAGAGGCTGTGTCTTCTGATTAGTATGCCCATACATTTACATAGATAATGGGGCAATTATGGACTAATCGATAAACTTTTATCACAAGCTGCTTAATCTGCCGATAGCCAAAACAAATAAATACTCCATTTCCTCGACTTTGATACTTAGACTGTGAAGGCGCATTAATGTGCTTTATTGACATTTAGCAGAGAACAGACTCTGCACATATAAAACAATGAGCACCGTGCCAAGGCAACCCTGCTGGGATTGTACTTTCATTGCTTTATTTTCAGGGAGAGCATTATGAACCCCAGGCCCTGCAATATCTCATTCTCATAAACACATATCTCTTTTACATAGAGATACATTCATCATGTTAAAAGCAGTCGGTTAACTTCAGGCACATCTCAAGCAAACAGAAACCTTTCTATATTGTGTTTGGGGGAGGATGAGGTGTTGCAGCATACCGAACAGACAAAGTTTTGATACCTTAAATTTGCATCGAGTGAGGTCTCTCTACGCTTTGGGAAAATTGGCTCATTGATTGTCATTAATTGCAACAAGTTCTGGATGATGAACTGGTTTGATATTCGTAAGTTGTGCCTTATGTCACTCAGGATATGTACATGCACATCTAAACCGAGCTACTGGCAGTAACCGAGCTAATGATTTAACTTGAGGATCAGAGTAGTCTGAGTGAACATGCATGGGAAGAAATCTAATTATTGACCTAAGAGCATTATACTCCACAATAGGTGGCGATATTCCTGTTCGCATTTCTACCAGTCTAGTTGTGGCTGATTCTTTTACAGTTTAATCCAAAGACGTTATGCTAAACCACAAACTTCCTGTGTTAAGACTATGGTAATATGTGATGGGAATACAGTATGAGCGAAGAGATGGCCAACGCTGCAGCACATAATTTACTTTTCATTGTTTTGGATGTCAGACATGTACACAAGCCAGCAGTTGTTGCCATTTACCGACCTGGCCGTGTGTTCTTTATTTGTCATTTGAGGGTGTGTCAGTCCTTTCTTAGCTGCTGCCTGCCTGCCTGCCTGCCTTGATTATGAGTAGGCTGGCTCAGTTCAATTTCAGCCAGACTAAGCTGTATGAATGCATTTCAAAAGTTTGAGTTTACCCAGACTAGTGCATGTAAATGTACTGACTGACTTTCTCTTTTATGACTGACACTGTTGCTTTAAAGAGGCAGCACCACTGGTTGTTGTGTGCGTGCTGTAGACTGTCAACAACGCGATAGCGGCCTGGTCTCACACTGGGTTCACATTGTGCATATTGATGAGTGCCCGGCCACGGTGTCAAGCTCCCTAGTGGGTGTGAGGGTCTTTGTGCTGGTGGCTTCAAAATCACACAAAGTCACACTGTGAACCTTGAATAGGTTAACCCCCTCCATGTATGATTTTTTTTTTTTTTACCAGTTTGATATTGCCTCTGTGTTTTATAGTTCACAGCCAAAATGGCAATGTGTCAGGGCGCATACTGATGAACACAGATCAGCACTGTCAGTAAGGCTTCAAGTCCATGCCAGTTTACAGAATGGGCTTTGGGCAAGTGAGTTTGCAGAAGAGTTGTCGTTGTTTCAGAGACCCTATCAATGACACAGTTTGGCCTGGTTTGGAGTCTGTCGAATCAGCAGGACTGGCACCAAGACTGGACTCTTCGGGTTTCACATTTTTGTACTGGTGCTTATTTATCTGTACTCTTACCAAACAACAACAAAAAACAGGTTCATGGTGGGTCATGATCAAGATAAGAGAAAGAGAGAGAGAGAAAGGGTGAGGTGGAGGAAAAGGGAGATGGAGGGATAGAGAGACCGTTATAACAGTCGACTCATCGCTGCAGCTCCAAAAACTCTGTCTGCATCCCGATTAGCTGGTGTCAAGGACATGCCTTAGACCAAGACAAGAGGAGTGTCAAGCCACCCTTAAAATGAATTCATTTATGCCAGCAGTTTCTTGCGTCAAGCGGTCAACACTCCGCCGTTACCTTTTCGCAACTCTATATTCTGTTCAGGTGGTGCTCAACTCCAAAAGAAACCGTCTTTGACCTCATTAATTGATTTCACTGGGAGCTCTGGCGGCTACTACATTGCCTCCCAAAACAGTGGAAAACTACTGGGTTTGGTTCGGACTACAAAAAGTAAGACAGCTTAGGTGGTATGCATTCCTCTTTGACCAAACGAGAAGAATTTCTATCAGATGCAGGCAGCAGATATTGCATTCAATATGACTGCATTTGCCATGTAATCGCTGCTGTTTTGTTCTGGAGCCCATTCTCCCTAATTAGTCATTTGTATTGCATCCTTTTTATATAGAATCTTCAACGCCAATTTAGCTGATGAGTGCTGTTTCATGTGCTTCTCTCATCCTGTTGAAAGAGTATTTTCAACATCCATTTTGGAGCCCATGGATCATGTGATCTACCATCAGCTGCCCTGTTGATCTATAAATAATACCATCATGCTTTGTGATGCAAAACTCTCCTTCAGGTGGATGTGTGGATGTTACCTTCTCTGCCCACAACCTTGACGGCTCCTGTTAATCAATGGTTTTAGCCAAGGGTGCACTGTAACATATCAACTGTTGTGATACAACAGTTGCATTTTGTGAAACTCTTTTCTCTTTGTGGTAATACAATTCTGACACCCATATGTTAGTTTTAATAAATGCTTTACATCGGCATGATATAACAACATTTTGCCACACAAACATAGTCATTATGCAAGGAGATAACTTGTTGCTATGAAACTACTGTGATAAGAGCGATGCTTTCACCCTGCAGGCTCTAAAAAATGGGGATTTTTGCTAAACCATTCATTTCTTGCCTCAGAAAGCATCGTTACCTTTCATTGCCTTTCTGTAAAAACACCCCTCACTAAATTTAAAATGTATGGGCCAGAGTAGACATTTTTGGCCATACTCCTTATGTTCATTAAATTGTAAGGGATGCCTTATGCTGTGAGCTGTCAATCAGTATTAATGTTTTAGCATGCATGGAATTTGTGTGATTACCCGGAGGAGGAGGTATCAGATCCGATTAATACAGTCTTACTGCACGGCCGTGGCCACAGCCCGACGAGGCCATGAATCCTAATGTGCTCTTTTGAGGGGGAGCAGGTGGTCGTTAAGAGCATGCAGAATGAGTTGTTACTTTTTTTTCTTGCGATTGCACGGCTCCCCTTGTGAAGCAGACATCATTATCGCTTCCTTTTGGCCAGTCTGTAACTTTCTGCCCTGGTGACATAGGCTTTTGCATGGTTACCTTGGTTACTGGTATTACCAGGATCTACATGCAATTCTGTGGTTAGGCATTATAGTAATTCATTTTGCAGGCCAGGAAACATGAGAATAAGTTGTTTAGTACATGCAAGGGTATGACCAATACTTTATTTTAGTGTCCACGTGCAATACAGTACATAATTATTAGTCGGACATAAATTAAGTTCTAATTAAATGTACTGTAGGCCATCTCTTAAAAGAATGACTGACAGTTAACCTAATCATAGATATTCTGGGAATATGACAGAGCTTTACAATCAGGTACAATCAGATAACCCATATTTATCCATGCCAACACACACATAAGAGGCAACTCCAAATCAAACGTGACAAGCAGCGATGTGAACCAAAACAGACCTCGAGCAAACCACTCGACAAGGCACTAATTAGGAGTTCTACAGATTCTGACAGGTATTAGATTGATTCCACAAAATGTTTGTAAATAGCCGTTCCCCACCAGTGGTCAGGGAGCTGGTAAAGGCAGAAAGACTGATGTCATATGGCGCAAGCCTGATTTTCGAATATTCCCGATTGTGTTTGTGGCGATGTAAAGAGGGCTTTCAAAGGCACTGTAATTAAAAATGTAAGCTGACAGGAATTCCGTTCCACTCCAGGCCCGATAAGGACTTAAGATGCTTGTAATTGCACCAATGAACAACTTAAAAGAGCTCCTCTGACGCTTTGCACTTGTTAGGTTTGATTTTGCACTTGAAAAGCAACTAATTTCCATTTTTCTGTATCCTATGATAAAATAAGTATAATTTAGAACCTTCCCCAACGACAGCTAATTATTTTGCCAGTGGGCCACTCTAAATGTTGATTGTCAACCATTGCTACTTTAGATGACCTTGTAAATACATTATGCACTTTACAGTGTCCTCCATGGAAAACAATTTACACGATTCATTTTAATATGTACTGTACATGTATATTCCAAAAGTAAGTTTTGTGCAGGTTACGGAGTTGTGTGAAGGTTAAAGAGAACAGGGTGGCTTTTGGGACATCGGCTCGCGCCGTGCTGCATTTGCACATTGCCCGGTGAGTAACTGGATTGAGCGCAGGGGTGACGCTGGCCCACTGCCAACGCTGACCAAATATCAGTTCTGTGCCGCTGCGTTGCTGTGATGGCCTATTGTTTAGCCGCAACATGGACCCGAGGCTTATCTGCTCCGCTGGCTCAGACTTCAATTACCTGCACTGCTGTAATTTAAAAGCGGCGTTTGATTAAGCCATTTGTGGCCGACGCAATGAGTGTTTATCTCCACCCATGTGTTTACACGGCTGGATGCAAATGCGGAGTGGGAACTTTGCACTGTGGCTGACGTCCTCCATGTGCCAGACATATGATAAGTAATGTTTATTTGTCCAAAGTGTCACTCATATGTTTTGTGCTGTCCGAGTTCAGATTGCAGCTAAATTAAAAAGATATCTATCTGCATTCCCCCACTAAGCAGTAAACATGGACATCTATCTTAATTTTGTTTTCTGCATGTGAGGTGGTGCGCAGAGATAGCCTGCGGGTAAATGATTTAGCTCTGTCTTCTCAAAGTCTGTGTTAGATGACTGCTTACTTGGTTGAGGCCAAAACATCTGGTTAAAAGGTTTTTATTGAAGGGTGACACTTGGAGTATTTCCACGCTCACTGCCCAAGTAGGTTTGCCAATTTGTAACCTATGTGCAAATGTGTAGCTGTCCATGGTGCTGAAGTCAGGGTTTTTTTGTTTTTCTCTTAAAAAGAGCTCAGCTTGAAGAAATCAAAACCCACATATACAGAGAATATAAAGAGTAACATGAGTTACTCACATATATACAGATATAAAGTATATCATTTTACTGCCCACATTCAAAAGAGTGAAACATAAATACTGTTTACACACTACTTCTCATGATGGAGTAGAATCCTTTCAAGTATGCAGCATGTTTTAATATGTGACAGAGTGAGAGAATTTGATATGTT
>JAVQKI010386289.1:0-14704 GCA_036025975.1 Nematalosa erebi
TTTCTCTGAACCAGCGCGAATGGTTTTGTCCGTTGGTCTTTTTTTTTTTTTTTTTTTTTTGGGGAAACTGGCTGAGCAAGGTTGCGAAACTTCAGCATCTTGCTTTCGCGCTCTTCTTCTTTCACCTTCTCTCCTTCTTTTTTCTTTCAGGCTTTTGTGCTTGCTTCTGTACACGCCACCAGTCAAACACAAGACTCGAATGTGGGAGAGGTGCTGCCACAAGAGATTCAGATGAAAAGTGTAAAGACTAGAGCAAGAGAAAGAGAGAGGGAGAGGGAGGAGAAAAACAGAGTGCTTGTTGTGTGTGTGTGTGTGTGTGTGTGTGTGTGTGTGTGTGTGTGTGTGTGTGAAAGAGAAGCTAACAGACACACAGACAGCTAGAAAGAAGTGGGAAAAGGGATGGTGGGATTGAGGAGAGACAGAAAGAAAGAACAAGAGACAGAGGAGAGGGGAGATGTGTGGGAGGATTAGTCATGGGAGAGTGGCTCAGGAGGGTATTAGAAGCAGCAGCAGCAGTAGCATTCCTCACTCAGATCATTCAGAGGGGCCTAAGAAGCGTGTGTGTGTGTGTGTGTGTGTGTGTGTGTGACTGGAGTTGGAGCCTCTGGACATAATACAGCCCTTTGGAGGCTCCAGAGTAGCAGTGAGGCAGAGCAGAGTTTTGCTAAGACCGATATCAGGTGCAGGCTGGGGGACACCATGGCATGGAGGCATGGAGACACCATGTTACCTTGCCTTGCCTTGCCTTGGCCTCCATCCTGCATTGTGCTGGGATCTGGCCACAGATATCCAATTTTAAGATTACACATTCTTATGGAAGATTAGCCACACAACACAAGTCCCTTCAAGTACACTAGCAAACTCATACAAAACCAAGCTATCAGTGGGTGTGAATAGACGCAGACGCAGACACACACACACACACACACACACACACACCCCACATATTCCCACATCCGCACACACAAACACACATTCCTCAAGTTCCTTTTGGCCATGCATTGGGAGATGGAATGCTTTAAAACAAAGTTAAGACCCTCTGGAGCCTTTCTAGTTAATTTGATTGGGCTCGGGAGAAAATCAAGTTAGCTGTCAGGGAGTTTCAATTTGTCTCGGGGGAGGGCCAGGCTAGGCAGGGTGGGCGGGTGGGTGTGTGGCTTGGCTGGATCAGGGTTCTCTCTTTTTACGGTTCCATCCATGTCTCCTAACAGCAGGGAGAGGCCACAGCTGGGTGCAAGGGGAGACGAGCGGAGCCTGGGATAAACTGAGCAGCACTGAGCACCCAACCCAGCTGCTGCTGTTATTGCAATAAATTAGCTGAGAAGTCAGCGAGACTCTCTCATCGCCTTCTCACAGTTTCTCTCACCTTCTGAGCCGACGGCTGAAAGGAGAAAGGAAAAAAGAAAAAGAAAAAAGGGAAAGAGAAAAAAATAAACACAAGAAAAAAAGTGCAGGAGCTGAGTCACCATGACGAGAAGGCCCCACGGCACAGGGAAGGAGAGGAAGCCACTCCACAAAAAACGTACTATTATTACCCCTCCAAGACAGGAAACGGGAAACGCAGATTCTATAGAGCGGACGGTGCGCTGCGAATCCCGATAATTAACAAATCTGTTTGGGGGAAAACAAACACGGCAGCAGTTGTGAGGGAAGAGACTAAGGAGGGGAAAAAATTGACACAGAGAACAAACAAACAGAACGCCAAGACATCAGAGGTGCCACCCTGCCACCCAGCTTACATTGTGTCAAAAGCAGAAGGTGGTTCTAGACTGATGCAGAGCAGCCTCTGAGTCTGTCCTCAGATGTATACTGTGAAATATCTCTACCAGCCAGAGAGCTTTCTCTCTCTCTCTCCCCCTGTCCCCCTCTCCCAAATTCACTGACTGGGAATAAATAGCCATGAAGGTGGTAGTCTTGTGTAGCACAGAGGCAGCTGTCCAAAGGCAACAGCTGATAGCCCTTCTTCTCCTGTGAGCCACCGAGTCTGGCTGCTGCGCATACCACGCATGCAAGAGGCCACACTCCCCGTCTCCACACCCCAGCCAAGAGCTCTGGGCTCTGGGCTGAGACTGGCGGCTGCTCCCCTGACTGTTCCCCACTCTTTACGTGTGGGATCATTGGGATGGCGGAGGAGAGCAGGGTGTGGAAGAAAAGGAGTGGAGAGAGGGGGCAGATGGCGGCGGAGACGCCTCTGGAATCTGAGCGGTGCATCTGTTCGTGTGAAATGAGATGCAGGAAGAACGTATGGCTCGCCTTACCATCGTTAAAAAACTCTTCCTTTCTGAGCACAGAAGAGGTTGAGAACATATGGCGCCCAAGATTTTCTATACAAGTCAAAATTGGGCAAATAATTCCGCTCTGTCAGACCTTGTCTCTGCAGAAAAGGTCAAAAGATTTGCTATTTCCGAAACAAATAGCCTACATTCTCACACCTGTCCAAGAGGCAATCTTTCCATTTATTGCAAAGCTCCTGAAGGTCGCAGCACCACGCTCGCACATTGTCTGCAACCTCTGGATGCTGGCAAAGTCTTCAGAGAGATGTGAACACTTAAGGTCACATGCAGGGCTGGACAGAACCAGAGCACATTGGCAGCACTTCTTCATGTGGCCGATCCCTCCAGAGACAGCCTCTCGCATCAGGGAGTCTTTGAAGGGACAGAGAGAGAGACAGAGAGAGAGAGAGAAGGAGAGCAACAGAGACAGGATGTGTCAGAGAGAGAAAGAAAGAGAGAGACTGAGCAAGAGAGAGGAGAGAGAGAGAGAGAGAGAGAGAGAGAGAGAGAGAGAGAGAGAGGCAGTGATAAAGAGACCGCAGCATCTATTCTCTGGGTATTTTCGGCAACACTAACGGCGAGACTAAAATAAAACAAAAGAGGGCAGTTTTACTGCTCCACTTTCACATATAAAAAACCCTCTACTGGGCCACTAATCCAGTTTTTCTGTGGACTCCAGAAGAGACGGCACCAGGGTCCAGTGGAAATAGAGCTCTCCAAAAGACACCAAACATCACAGAGAGACAGAGCGCGACAAAGACAAGGAGAACAGGAAAGCGGTGCGGGGGGACATATACGACCATACATCAGGGTAGCTTGTCAAAAGGCCCCGGATTCATGGTTATATGGCTGGGTAGAGAGAGAGGCCCGTCTTTCTTAAGGGTCGGGAGTATTACCTTTTAAAGTCAAACACAGACAGCAGACTCGCCGACCTCCTGCTATGCGGCACTGACTCATTATAACACACCAATCTCCCCAAGATTAAGCTGCACATACAAAAAAAAGAAGAAGAAGAAGAAGAAATAAAAAGAAATGGAGTGTTTGTCTGAACTGTCTAACACACCAGACCTTTTCACTCCAGATCGAGGAGCAAGACAGTGAAGGGAAATTGGAGGAGTTGCCGGAACTCGTTAGGATTTAAAATATTTACCACACGGATGGCTCATTTCCTAAAGCGGCTATGGCACCACATGGGCTTGTGAGGCGAGACAAGGGAGACGGGGAAGTACTACACGTGCTTCTACTTTCGTTTTCTGCAAGTATCATTCACCCTAGGCTATTAAAAAAAGCCTAAAAAAATCCCCAAAATATCAAAGAGAGTGTCATGTGACAGCAATTTTGGTGATGACCAGAAAAAAAAAGGGGGGCGGGGGGCACTGAATGAAAACTTGACACATCCCTACTTGCTGTTTCCAACATAAAATACACATGCAGCCCTGACATTCTCTCTACAGTCACATGTCAATGCGGATCACGCCTGTGTAATGTCACTCAATCATCTGTCCAAGATAACACAGGCTATCACTGATCCCAGCTCTGTTGTTCTCCCATGACTTCTGATGCGGAGTCATGTTCTCATGTTCTCTGTTCTCCTCTGCTGGTTCAGGCCTGAGCACCTATGAGTTGGCCAGGCTGAGGGACTGTGCTGCCATTCTCTTCCGTGCCTTGAGGACGGGTCAGAATAAAGGAAGGGGGACTGACCCCCAGAGAGGAGACCTGGGGTCATGCCTGAGGTCACACCAGGGTCGTATTACGCTGTTGCATCAGTGTCACGTGGCCTTAGTGCACGGGAGAGAGAGACACTGCAGGACAGACTAATCCGTCTTCACTGCTGGATGGTTAAAGCAAATCCGGAGAGCAAGATAAAACACACACAGACTGATACTCGCACACACACACACACACACACACACACACACATATATGGAGTGTCCTCTCCACTCACGCGTTCAGACACATGTTGACATGGGCCGCATGAGCACAGAAACATAAATACTTGAGAGATGTCTCTCTGAAACACAAACACTCTTATTATAAACTCAAACACACTTACAAATGCATGGCATTACAGTATCTGATTTAAACATCAGAAATATTCGCCAAAACCACACAGGCAGGCAGACACACACACACACACACACACACACACACACACACACACACACACACACACGTACTTCATGGAACAGCCCTGAGGACTAAAGTAGTCAGTGGAGGAAACAAGACAATCTCTTTATAATGCTGTCGGTGGTCAGTGACTCCATTTGCCCTTGTCACACAAAACCAGTCCAGATCCTTTCCAGCTTGTTCTTTACACACACACACACACACTCACACTCAAACACAGACACATACACATTCAAACACTTAAACACACACACAAACACACACACAGAGCTCTTTTCTCATTTGTTCCCCTCCCAGACAAAACTGTTTACCATAGAACATAATACTAAAATATTTTCTCTGTTGGTCCCAGCTGACACCCGGGATTCTCCCTTGTTCTCTGGGGCTTTGGGCAGAGGAGGCAGATACTATATAGCATTCTCAGGTCCGGTGTGCAGGAAACTGATCTCACATATGATAACACAGATGGTAGCTGTTTGGTGCGCAGGGATGCACTAATATTCGCTCTGGCCACGCCTGCTCTCGTATTTTTAGACTAACAAACGCAGGAAATCAGGGATGGGACCTGCTGTTTTTCGCCCCACACAAAGGTATGAGACAACATCTTGGGAAAAATAAATAATAAAAAGTGTCACAACTGATATTCTCAGTAAATTTCAATCAGGTATTAGTACAGTTTTAAGTGGGCAAAGGGGGAAAAGTTGAACTTGTCCATGACACACAAGAACAAACGGCCACATTTACTAAAATTAGAGCGTGCCAACATTTCCCACGAGAAACACTCTACATATACCCGTGGTGAAGAGTGGAAGACTGTGAGATAGCACGGGCAAGGCTATAAAAAGAGCTACAGTATTGTGGCGGGCAATCATGAGACCAAAACAAAATCTATAGATTACCCACTAAAACCTCCCCTTTCATCCATGCAGAGAAAGCCATTGTTCTTTTACAACTTCTCATTGACATCATTTAACTCATACTATTGTCCCAGTTTTTTTTCCTCTTTCTTTTCTCTCTCTCTCTCTCTCCTCTCTTTTTTCCTTTCTTTGTCCTCTCGCCTCTAATTCAAATAATCTTCTGCGAAGGTCAAACATGAGAAAATGACCATTCTAGAAACTGGGTGGGGGCGAAAGGAGGCGAGTGATGCATCATGGGAAATGTTAGGCTACAGTGTAGCCTACTCGCTCTGCCTCCTCTTCCATGGCCTATGACACACAGCTGGCTATTGTTTGATTCGGCCAGCAACCGTCCTCGGCACACGAGTCATCTGTAGCAACTGCAGGAAAGGGGCTGGAATCCCCACAGAGAAACAGAGAGCCACAGAGAGACAGAGAGAGAGAAAAAAAAGAAAGAAAGAAAGGAAAAAAGAGTAGGCCTGGTGAAGGCCACTGTTTCTGCGGCTCCGCTGTTTTACATAATCAGGAGAAGAGAGAGAGAGAGAGACGGAGAGATAGAGGGAAGAGAAAAAGACAGAGAGAAAGCACTGCAGCCCTCCTGTTGCACTGTTATGAGTCTTTCTGTGTGTGTGTGTGTGTGTGTGTGTGTGTGTGTGTGTGTGTGTGTGTGTGTGTGTGTGTGTGTCTGTGTCTGTGTGTGTTTCTAGGATATTCCTGTCTAGGGGCCCCCAGGATAAATGTATAGAACCTCTTCTGGCTGAGAGAGCTTTATGGAAGCCTGAAGGACCAGAGCCATTACCGGGGGGCCTGGGGGTGGGAGTTGGTTTGGAACTCAACAGCCACAGGCGTAGCTCTGGGGGAAAGGGGGGCTGGTTGCGAAACCACTGCTGCTGTTTTTCCACGTGGGGAGCTGGAGCTGGAGCAGGAGAAGGAGCAAAGAGGAGGCTCTCATTGCCCTATCATTGGCTGTCAGTACCTACACACAGCAGCTACAGTCATCTCCTTGTCTGCAGCTCATCTTGGGTTGTTTTACGCAAACACATACACACACACACAAGCACATTTCAAAGGGACTTTAATACAAACAAACTTGGATATAAACTCTCCAAGTCCTGGTGAATATCAACAAGAGAGAGTAAGATATTAAATGGACAAACATATTAGTCACATAAACTTATTTTTGAGAGAGGAACTTGCATACTCCTGCCCAAACTCAGACAGACACAAGCAAGCGAATGAAGAACACATAACGCTCCATCCTAACTCAAATGGACAGGCAGCGAGAAAAAGCACACATACTCACGCACGTACGCACACACAAACACATCCGCACTCTCCTGCCTAACTTGGATAGACGGAGTGAGAAAGACTCACACACGCAAACACACACACACACACACACGCGCGCACGTTGTGGAGAGAGTCACGTTTAGACCACGATGGTCTGGCTGTTGCCCAACAGTGACCCCCAGGCCTCCCATCATCTGCGGCTTGGAGCCAGCAGTTTGTTTTAGCAGAACGGGGAGAGAGAGGGGGAAAGAGAGAGAGAAAGAGAGAGTGAGTGAAAGAGTGAGACTGCATGGCTGTGTGGGATAGATCAGCCAATGTAATAACAAGCCAGCAGAGTCTGAGGGCCAGGCTAGGCAGAGCAGAGAAGGTGTGTGTGTGTGTGTGTGTGTGTGTGTGTGTGTGTGTGTATATGTCTGTGTATATGAAGGGGGGTTACAGTGGAGAGGAGCAGGCGCGTCTGGAATCCCTGCACCAGGGGGACACGGGGTTTTGAGCAGGGCCCCGTATCCCACTGCATACCCTGAGCCCTTTGAAAGGGGCTTGGGCCTTGGGGCCCGGAGCTGTGGAAAGTGCCTCTTTCCCAGTGCCAGAGGAGAAGAGGGAAATGTGAATGTCAGGCATTTTTATTACAGATCGATGTAAAAACACAGGGCTTGCCTCCCCTCCACATTTGTCAGTCATTTCTGTAAACAGTCAGCTGACGTGCGTGCCTCTACTGGACAAGAGAGGATGTGGGAAGGGAGATGGAGGAGGCCAGTGGCACAGTTGCTTTTGTACGATGGGGTGAAAAAGGGGGAATTAGATAGTTTTTAACTGTACCCAGTCTTATGGGTCATTTAGTGGAAAACTCAAAATCAAAAGCCCACATCACCAATTTAGCTAGACATGGGGTCATGGGAGTCGTGTCAGTGAGAGTGACTCTTAAGCATCTAAATGGTCTGACAAAACAACGTGACAGTAAGAGACAGACAAATAGACAGAGAGAATCAGACAGAGTGAAAGAGAAAGAAGGGAGAGAGAGAGACAGAGAGAGAGAGAGAGAGAGAGAGAGAGAGAGAGAGAGAGAGAGAGAGAGTGAGAGTGAGAGAGAGAGAAAGATAGATGGCGGGGGTGTAATTACCTCATGTTGTCTTTGCCATCGCTCTCTGTACTGCCGTCACCCTGCTGCCGTTCAATAGTACCCTCATTTGACCTTCTGCTATCCTTCTCCTCTTCCTCTTCTCCTCCTCCCTCTTTTGGGTAGGGCTCCAGTGGGGGCAGTGGGGTGTGCCTGCCCTGGCTGCCCATGGTCCCACCGCCACCTCCCTGGACCTGCAGCCTCTCCCGGGTCCCTGTGCCTCCCCCGTTGGTGCCTGCCCCGTTGGCGTTGGCGACTGTGGGGGCGCCCACCGGTCCCCCTCGATGCGCCTCGCTGCAGCGCTTGATGGCCTGCAGCTGGGAAAGAGGCACGATGTCAGCGCCCTGCGGCCGGTGCCAGACGGTCAGGCTGTCGGCGGCGTTGTAGTAGTAGAAGCGGCTGCTCTGCGGGTCGAACAGCTCCCACCACTGGTTGCCGTCGGCCTGGCGCACGGGCGCGCCCGTCGGCGGCTCCCAGCCGCACTCGCCCGTGGCCAGGTTTACGTACATGTGCTCTCGTGAGCGTGGTTCTAGGATCTCCACCCAGTCAGAGCTGAGGACGCAGACAGATTGAGAGAGAGAGGGAGAGAGAGAGGGAGGGCAAAAAAGATGTAGAGTTTGAGTTAGAGTTTCTGTGTGTCTGATGGCAATAGCTGCATTTGTGTCCTCTTTCAAGGAAGCTTTCTAGAAAGACCTCAAACACAACGAGGAGGCACATGCAGGCCTCTCTTCGGCTACCTAAATAACACATTGAAATGGGGACTCGGTGTTCGATCCTCAACAAAAGCAGTACATTAATTACACAGCCATTAATTAGACACACAGCTGCATTGACTCAGTGGTTCATTGACAGGTCAGTCTGGTGAACACTGACAAGAGAGAGGATTGGTAGGGACAAAAGAAATAGGCCTACTCTATGCTGAAGCCAAACATAAATGTTGAGATGTGATAAGATTCACTGCACTGTCGCTCCATAAGGATGAATTACGAATTATTTAAAACACTATTAGCAGGGCAGCTTGGTGCACAAAGCTAAGCATTTGATGTTATCGTCCTTGAGCCCCTGATCCAGCTTAAAGTCTTGTTATGAGCATTATATCCATACTAAAGTAATACTAACATACTGTGTGAGCGTGTGTGTGTGTGTGTGTGTGTGTGTGTGTGTGTGTGTGTGTGCTGCTCTGTCAGCATTTGCTTAAACCTAGTGCCAGATACCAGCACAGGACAAGAGCAGGGACATCACTGCATGTGTCTGGGCTAACACATGGCCTTCAAAATCTCACATGCAGGCCAGAAAACACACATGTAAACACACACGCTTGTACACACATACACACACAAACACACACACACACACACACACACACACATACACACACACACACTAAAGCCAATAGTCCCAAGGATCACTATCCGCTGACAGAGGCTCCATCCGGCGGCTGAGAAGGACTAACTGCTATCTCAGCACAAGTAGAGAGAGAACAGAAGAACAGATGGAGAGGATAAGAGAGAGTGAGAGAGAGAGAGGGAGGGAGAGAGAGAGGGAGAGAAACATGGAGTGTTAGCGAGAGCACATGAGCACATGAGTGTGAGTG
Source organism: Nematalosa erebi (assembly GCA_036025975.1). Classification (NCBI taxonomy): domain Eukaryota; kingdom Metazoa; phylum Chordata; class Actinopteri; order Clupeiformes; family Clupeidae; genus Nematalosa; species Nematalosa erebi. Next base: position 9,298 of record JAVQKI010386289.1, read on the forward strand.
TGTGACTGTGTGTGTGTGTGTGTGTGAACAAATGCGCGAGTGCATGTATGAGCAAATGAGTGAGAATGTGAGAGAAAGATTGAGCAGATCGAGAGTGTGCGTGAGTGCCGGTGATGTAGCGAGAAAGTTTGAGATAAATAAACTGAAATGAAAATAAAGAGAGGGAAGGACCAAAGCTCCCAGCCTCACAAGCATAGGCCGCGGAAATGATCACAGAGAAAGCTATGGTTGCTCAACACACACACACGCACACACACACACACACACACACTGACCAAAGGGTAGTGTTTTCTTGACAGTGACAGCGTAGGCAGAACAGTGTTGTGCACTTGTGTATGTGTATCCACGCACGTTCCATGGGAATGCAGGGTGGAGTCAAATGTCAGTAAATCAAATATTTGATACAATAACAGGAAACAAATCCACAAGCCCTGTTATTCTGTACTCATCATCACCCTCGAGCACAAACAGGGACCGCAGCGATCACGCTCTCACAGATGAGATAATAACGTTTTCATACGCTCCATCTCACAAGGAGAATGAAGAGAACTCAACTCAACTACACCCATGGGCACTAGTCTAAAATTATGGCTATATTTTTTACTAAGATCCTTTGTACCTCCCCCTCAAGCAGAAGATGCAAAAGAACCAGAGGGATTAATTGAAGTCTCTTTTCCTGCCACTCCTGAAGGACTGGAAACAACGCTCACCAACCAAAAGATGCCAATTACAACTGCTTAATGTGTCAATCCAGCACGTCATGCTTCACTGAAGTGTGTTAATAGTTTGACTGGAAAAAAAAATGTTTTTAGAAACCGCCATCTACCAAGCAGAAAGAGATCCCAGCTGTGTTAAACTGCAGGAGGGCAGAACAAGGGCTTAGCTAATTTGGGTCAGCGTATCCTCAAAGAAGGAAACTTGCGCGTCTTTGTAATCTAGTTTTTCCCTCAGTGCACAAAGTACAACGCTGCCTTAAGTGAGCTCATTTCAGGCCGCGAGGGAGGACCGCAGGAGCCTACAACCTGGAAAACCAGCACAGGTCGGAGAGGAGAGGACATAGATCCTCACTCATATCAGCACCAGATCCTCCGATTGGCACGGCCCCTGCCTCAGCATAATTCAACACTCTTAGTCACTGAAGAGTTATTTACAAGATACGGACACCCTTAGACATAATTCAGGCTGGAAAAAAAGCACCCAGATCAGACTTGGACCATAACATGAGCAAGCTGACTAGACAGATAGACAAAACCAGCACACCTGCTAGCGCCCTCCACTACCAGCACCATCAACGCCTGCCCACACTCCTGCCCGCCCGTGCTACGCCCACTGCCAAGCTGCCTGTGAGGGTAAGGGTGTGAAACGTGACCAGCCTGATACAGATCCCAGGAAGCAGCAGCTGACCTTGAGGGGCAGCCATGTGCCTGGCTTACCCATGGTGGGAGGAGTGGACAGGGTGAGGAGGGGGGGGGGGGTTGACTGGGGGAAGTGAGCGAGGAGAGGGTGTCCAAGATGGGCCCACTGTTGGCAAGCCAGCTCAGTCACTTGGCACTGATCCAACCGCAGACTACCACTGCCACTATCTCTGGAAAAGTGTTTCCATGATTCCAGCACAAGTTTGTCCTGAGGGAAACTCGGCAAATCTCAGTCCCAATGATGACATCATGGTTACAATCCACAACATGGTATCTTCCATACCATGTGCACTTCAGCACCAGTAGCAGAAGGCCGAGGTAGAGTGAGAGTGGGCAGAGGGCCACTCTGCCAAAGCTGCCCCGCTCCTGCCCAGTCCGTGTCCACGGTCCCCTCCTGGGTAGCTCCCAGTTTGGATCAAGTCCACAAACACTACTGGGTTGAGTGCTCCAAATTCTGTCCCTACTTAACTGCCTTGTTATGTAATACAGCCCTATTTTCTTAGCATTTCAGCATTAATAGGTCACATTCAAGAGTCATTTTTATTTCCAAAATTACAGGGCCACCCAATACTGCCATCTTTGACAAACTGAATCGCTAGTCCTCCTACTGCTGGCTACCTACTGCTGGCTGGATGAGATAGAGGCATTCTGTGAGAGAAGGAGAGAGAGAAGGTTGGCAGGTAATGCGGGTTCCCCGTGCCAAGTGGATCTGGCAGTGTTAAACTGGGCTTCTAGCGGTTGCCATCTCAGCGGCCCTCGGCAACTCGGGGCGGGCCGGACCATCTGGACTCAACACCAACAAACAGTCCACTTCACCGTAATTAACACTGCTAACCACTTTCAGCCTTATCTGGCCAGACAGACCCACTTTGCTGCTGTGTGGTGTTCAGATAAAGACCTCTGTGTGGCTAAACAAGTCTGTGAATAAGTGTGTGTATGTGTGAAAGTGTGAGCGAGCGTGTGAGTGTCTGTCTGAGTGCGAGTGAACATAAGTGTGTGTGTTTGCAGGGCGCCATGGCTCAGTTGGCTAAGGTGTCATACCATAAACCCGGGGAACTGGGTTCGAGTCCAACCCGCGGTCATTTCCCAATCCTTCCCCGCTCTCTCTCCCACTCATTTCCTGTCACTCTCTACTGTCCTATCAGAATTAAGGCAACCCACCCCTCCCCCCCCAAAAAAAAGTGTGTGTGTGTGTGTCTGTACACGTTGCAGGACCAGAAAGGATAATAGTTTTGAGGGTGGCGGGGGTGAGGATTTATGATGACTCCCTCAACCTCACAAAAGAGACTCCCCAGCTGTGTGCTCCATGGGTGTTGCGCTGTGCTAAAGGAGAACCAGGCTATATGGCAATCGATCAAGCGTTTTATGGAGGGGTGGGTGACTAAGGGGCAAAATTTAGGAGCATCAGTAACTAAAGGCATTTGTGTCACAGTGACCCCCAACCCACTAACCCCCATCCCCACGGGACCCATCCCCCTACCCCACCCACTCTTTTCTCAGTCCTCGTGAAATCTCAAGGGAGGCTACGGTTTCAGCTATGGCATGCTTCACGCTGGATTCCAGTCTGCCAGGGTCATATGTTTGGCATTACACCATCATAAAAACACATTTCCTACTTTTTTCCCCACATTTTTTTCTGCCTCGGCCTCAGCACACGTGTAGAATGTCTCCTGGCATGTGAACACAATCATAAATAACAGAGACATGAAGGTTAGCTGGCTTGCAAAGGACTCATCTTACTTCAACAGGTACCCTAAACATCCGAGAAGCCTAGTGTTTAGGGCCTGTTCTGGGGTAAATATACAGCAATTACGACTGCTAGCAACTGGGATGGGCTTGCAGTGATGGAAACTGACAGGCAGGAAGGCTGGGGATTTTCCTTTAAGTACTGGTTAGGATGGTAGGCCCCCCTCAACTCTCTGTTATGCTCCCATCCGTCTCCTGAATAACACAGCTCAAATCCTCTTTTGGTGCTCCTCTTAAGTGTGTCAATCATGGGGCTTAGCGTGTCTGGAGAGATGAGAACCTTGGCATGTTACGCAACATGCAGAGCGAGGGAGATAACGAGTTCCCCGTGGTCGTTTTTAGTAATCAAACGATTGAGTGCTTCGCTGTGGGAGGTGCCGTTGCTAGTGCTGTAACCCTGCTAACCACCATCCACTTCAGCCTGTCAGAATCTTCTCATCCAAACGTCTTGTGTACATTTTTACAAGCACAAGGCTGCAAATGCCCGGCCAGGGTTCAAATCCACAGCTGCCGTTGGCCTTATAAAGGCACTTGCTCTCTTCTCTGTGTGCAACTCACAGGGGTTCAAAATGTTGGATTTTTAAACCGTGCTCGAGCAGCGCACCGTCTGGGAAAAATTACGGCAATAAAAAAAAAAATGGTGAAATGAATGAATGATACTGTGTGTTTATTCTCCAAATCTCACAAAAGCTTTGCTTCTCTTTGATCGGCACAGAGCGGCTTTTGTGGAGCATCTCTGGCCAGGCAGATGTTTTCTAAAGCTGAAAGTTATTTCAGAGGCGAAAAAGAAAATACATTCTATTACCTGGAATAACACGCCCGAAAATAGAAAGCACACGATAGAGGAGCATGCCAAACCCCACAAGAGCCCACAGACACACATGTAGACACCGTTAGCATGAAGAAAACCTACAACAAATATACAAACACCCTCATGTTGTTTCCTTGAGCATTGTGGGTCACCCTAATGGGAAAAAAAACTCATTATGTCCATAGAAAACTCAAATGGGCGGCTAATAATAGCCGCCCATTCAATTCCGAGCTTTACAGTACAGCAAAAACAACTTGGGTGTTGTGATGCACCATTGTCTCAAAAATGACCCCAAATGGCATGCTTCCTACTAGAAAGGCAACAGTGCTGGATGGCCTTCTCTGAAAATGAGGCCACTGGCACCCTTCATTCATATTCATATTGATGTGCTGGCCTAGACAGATCTTTGACGAACAGCCACATCAGTTCCAGAATATGCCATCTGTCAGGCCCGATATGATTTGAGGCTATTTTTAAATTCTGATCTTAGAGTGAAAAAAAAAAAAAGTTACAGTTGCAAGGAAGTGATACTTGGCCACCTAGTAACTAGAGAAATCTGTGTGAGAACATTCCAGTGTCATCTTTTGACAGCTGCAAAGTTAAACAATCCGATGGGACAATGGTGGAGTCCACACAAAGAACACCAGAATGGAAAGCCGTGTAGCCCCGGCTGAGCCAACTCCTAGGTTTCATTCCTCTACGGCTCTCCTGTCCCATGCGGGGGTATGGCTGGAAACTGGCCTGCTGAGGAGCTATTCTGAGCAAGGCACTTGACCCCACATCCCTTGAGGACCACGCCAAGTCTGTGTTTCAAAAAACAGGGGCAGCCATTCATCCAAGCTAACCTAGTGTGTGTGTGTAGTCTTTGGGCCAAACGCTGCGGCCGCCGCTGCCAAACACAGCTACCATATTTACAGACCTGCTATTTCCTGCCAGGGCCCTGAGAGACAAAAAAATCCATTCTCTGTGCGACTCTGGAATAAGATGTGAAAATGAAAAAAAATAATAATAATAATTCGAAAGACTGATATCCTTCCTGTGCACCCAACCAGTGAGCGTTAGAGGCGGGTGAGAAAGCAGCCATCCATAGCTGTGGGCCCCAGGAAATGCCTACCTGAAAATAGCTGCGTCTGTTGACTTTAACACATTCAGGCCCTGCAACTCTACCCCCTCACAAGCGGACGCTGTGCTTCTCAAAGCAGGGGAAGTGTGAATGGGCTTTCTGAGCAGAGAAAAACACCCTGGTAGCAGCAGCAACAGGTCCTCACACATCAACTGACCAAACACATCAAGTAAAAATAAAAAAAATGTCAGCTCACACACACACTCTCTCACTCACACACACACACACACACACACACACACACACACACACATACACACACATACACACACACACACACACACACAGCTGCTCCTCCCTCTCACACGCTGA
>JAVQKI010386456.1:0-10372 GCA_036025975.1 Nematalosa erebi
GTAATTATTTTAAAAAGAAATGCAACATGGTCTATTGTTATATTGGAGGAACATTGTTCAGTGATATTACTCAGTGTTTTTTTGTCAGTCTCCCTTTTCCTGTCATTGACTATGAGTGGAACACTACTTCAGTGACCAGAACAGCAAAAAAGCAGATTTAAACAACAAATCTGAGCAAGCAATGTCCTGGGAGGCTAAGATATGGTGAGCCACGTCAGAAAAAGGCTTCTGTCAATCAATACCTCAGCGTGGAGCTGCCAGCTCTGACAGCCAGTCTAGTAAGCTGCTCAACAGCTCAGCAGCCCTGCCTGCTCACCGGTAGTCCAATGACTTGGCCATTTGGGCCACGCGTCGATGCATTGATTGACTCCTTTTCACAATAGACAACCGGCTGTTTAATGATTTGCCACTGGAGTGTAATACAATGCAATCTAAATGACACGATGTGCACAAAATGTCCAAACGAGAAAATACTATAAAACATGACATGACCTTCTTTTATTACCATGTATGGAAAAATAACATTAACTGTAGATATTGTGTAGCTTGTACATTTATGTTTGTTTACAGGCTAGGCTATTGCATATTGTACATGTCATGTCTGTTTCTGTATATTTTATCTGAGTATTATTCATGCCTCAATGTTAAAAAGCCAGTTTATTTCAGGAAACAAATAAATCATACCTTTATCACACACATCTAAGTTGGAATCCAATCCATCTGTCTTTTAAAAAAAAAAAAAAAGGTTTGTTGTTAAAATGTCAGACTGAAGAGTAAGATCCTCACAGCCACACCGGTGATGAGGAAATGGGTCCACCATAAATAAACATGACAGGACGTGCACACATCTCCAGGTCTTAAAAGGGTTTTTCCTTGGTCAGTGCATTAGCCTATGGGCAGGGTTCCAGTAGCCTACCAGCACATTTTTTGACCAGATAATGTTACAGTTACAAGAAAATGTTCTGGAAAGGGCTCGGGCTTTTCAGATGTAAATGTATGGCCTGTCCTTCAGCTGTCCCACTGGTGCTGGCATGGTAACTCAAATTATTGACTGACAAAAACTGATGACATTTTACCTTTTGTAATTTTAATAGGCAGTGTGAATAATGGATGAAGCAACCAAATATGAAAAGGATTGAGCAGTGCACAATTAATGATATTCAGTCACAGTAACGGTTAATTAATTGCTACAGTCATTAAAATTTTCATTGGAATCACACACATCTTAATGGTAAAACAAACAGACCAAATTGCTGCATCCCTTGCATAAACTCAAACGACCAGAAAAACTGTCTGATCACCAGTCTTGTCATCACAGTTTGATATTGCAGCTATGCTTGTCAATGCTCATTAATCTGTTTTGTTTATTTAGTTATTTGTTTGTTTGCTTATATTTACTTAAACATATTATATCTCTCATGACTTGTCCCTGTGACTGAATGCGATCCAATGGACTCTAATGGCCTATGGTGATTACAACACTGTTACACAGGTTTTTTTGTTTTCTATTGTGCAAAAGAAATGAATGTATCATTGTAGTGGTAAGAAGAACTGGTGGTTTGGAGGCGAAGGAGGGGGGGGCAAAGCTTGTCTGACTAGAAGAGTAATAACTGTTGCAATAGAAGAAGATAAGACAGAGAGAAAGAGATGATATCAAGCAGTTTGAATTAGCAAACACACCCATTCGCCGTAGCCTTCTCTGCAAAAAAATGACACATACGCATGCACACACACTCAAACACAGACACACACACACACACACAAATGCACAAACAATCACATCCCCTCAAGCACGTCATAAACCGAGCTACCATTTCTTGCCTTCTCTTTGCCGGAGGAAACATCCCAATCAACACCCATATTTTTGGTCAGATCTAATTTACTCGTCCAGCTGTGGCGACATCCACACATATCCACATCTATCTCCTCCAGCCTCCAGCCTCCAGCTCTGACTATGTTTGTAAAAAATACACTGAACTGTGACCTCCTCCTAAGCCACCGCAGCAGTGATTGATTTAAATCCAATACAATTGGCCTCTGGTCTGGGAATGATACTGTGGTGGCTCTCTCCACACTTCGAGTCAGGTCAATAGGTCAGTGAATTCATTTACGCCCCAGAGAAAGCGAAGGGCTTTATGATTCATTACTTTGCATATCACTCTTTTTAATGTTTTTCGTCATTGAAGGCTTTGGGACTTACTTTTCTTTCGCTGGTTGGAATGCTTGATATGATTTATAATGAGGTCCATGTGAATATGTTAACTGATTCTCATCCGCCTTCACAATACCGGTAACCATTCCTCGCTGTGTATCTCAGGAATCAACGGTTTTGTCGGTTCATATCTCCTCACCGCATCTCAGGCATTAGAGGTTTCACTGGCCCACGCTGCATATATGCATTTCATGCGGAGGTCAGCTCACTGTATCTTGGCTGGAGCGGGCGATATCCACGGGTGGAGCCGTCCTGTTCCAATCCCTTCGGCACACATGTTCTCCTTTGAACCTAAAACCCTGACCTTTTCGGTGGGTTCGGGTTCCCAGATTCCCCCCGCGTCCCACCCCAACCCAACCCCAATCTGTTTCATCTGGGGCCCCGATGGGCTGTTGTTTTAGCCCCGGCTCTGGCTGGCAGCTTGTTTGTGGTCTCCAGCAGGGCCAGTGATAACAGCTCTGTGGCTATGTGGCTTTCAGATAGGCATTGGGCATGCCAGGTCAAACAATTGGACAGCAGACAGGTGGGGTTGGGGATTAACACCAGGAAGGCTCCAGCTCATGCCTCTGTCCACCTGCGGGGAAAAGCCTGGCATTGCTTGGCAAGGGAGGAGGACATCCTTGGCCCTGAGTGTTGGTTTCTCTTCTGTGGGCTTAATAAATGAGGTCACAGAAAGGGTGGGATTTGGGTCACATATCTCCCTTCCACTCTACATCTCTCATCTTCATCGCTCTTTCAAAAAAAAAAATCATCTCATCAGTTCGCTCCTTCTATCCTGTGTTTTTACGGAAGATATTCCTCTCCATCTATCCGTCTCTTTCTTCTTCTTCTTCTCCTTCTGCCCCCACCCCACCTCTCTTCTTCCTCCTCCTCCACTTGCATTCCTGAGCTTGTCATTTCCATTGGAGATTGGGCTGCGGATGCGTATCTAAATCAAAATCTGATTGCAATCTGGCCGCTGAGCCGCTTCATGTGCAGGCATGTGCCGTGTGATTTAGCCGGCCCTCCTCCACATCCACATCCACGTCCACACCAGAGCCCTGCCCTGGGCCCAGGGTCGCTCAGAGGCCTAGACGTCTGGAGGAAGAGGAGGAGGAGAGGAAGAAGGATAATCCAGCAGTGCAGAGTATACATCAGGAAAGTCAGTAGGCCTGGACTATTCATCTACACTTCATATATGCCAAGCATGGAGCATTATGTTAGAGTTTACACAAACTCTGATTATTTGTGTGTGCTAATTCAGTTTATTTGATGATTTTGTGGTAATTGTCTTTTTTTATACAAGGACTTCAGGGGGGTTCATGGTTTGTTTGTTAGTCATGTGTGTATATGGAAACAGTTTTAGGTGCATATGAGATACTGAGTCTTGAGTAATGTAGTCTTTGGGGAAATACATGAGGAGAATGCAAAAGAATACTAATCAACTAATTTGTTCTGTTCTGAGTGAGACTACTGATTCTGTTTTCCCACACACGCACCTTTTATGCATGAGGAGGCATTATGATGAAAGTCTCTGTTTAAAATGCAGCCCTCAAAACACATAAAACCCAAAATGATGGCTCACTGTCTTGAATACGCAAGAAATATAATGACTGCCTCAAGCCTCTTCCCTGTCTCTGCTTCTCTCTATCTTTCCCTTGTTCGATGAACGATGACTTCACCGCTCCGTGTTAGTTGATTACTCAGAGAGTGTTTGGTTTTGCGTGACTGACTGCCCTCCTCCAGGTAATAGGGTAGCAGCTCTCCCCTCTGCTGCCTTCCCTTCCTCTGACCAGATGTGTTTTGTCACGGCTGGCAACCGGGCTGAAATGTGTTGATGTTCCTTCATGCCTCTGTTCATCGTCCATTTCAAAATCTGCAACCCCACGCATCCCCCCTCCCCCCTTTTCCCCAAAGCCTCAGGCCACACATTCCACCCCCCATCACCTTTCTATCACATTTCCCTTTCTCTGTGACCTCTTCTCGCACCTGATTGAGAAAATGATGTAATAATAATCAGCTTATCTCTAACTACTGTCTGAACACACACCGAAGGTGCACACATAGCTAGTTAATGTTTGACGGAGGGCTTTGAACACACCAACCCACACTCACTCTAGTGATAAGTGGAATTGGGTGCTGCTGAGCGGCTTGACCTGATAGAGGAACATTGCAAATGAAAGTAATCCATTTCCCCAAGAATACTGTAGTGCTGCAGAGACGTGCTGTTTGTATTACAGCAGATAAAGCCGTAGGAATTGGTTCCCCTCTGTGGTGCAATGTAATACTGTGTAATATAATGTTTTATCTTGTGCTGAGAGGAAAGTACTATCTGTTACTGTGTAATTGTGCCACTCAGCTGCCTCCATAGCGAGAGCAGAGTTGAGCGTGCAGCAACCTAAATTTATATCTTGTATCTCGCTCGGTGATAAGGCTGGAATTTTCTTGTCTGTTTCAATGAGAAAGGGAGCTGCCCTATCTATCTCCAGAGAATCATAAGCCACTAGCTCGTTTGTATTCATGGAAAGTACGTGTAGGGGTTCAGGTGTGTGTGTGAGTGTGTGTATGTGTTAGTAGGAAAGGAGGATTTAGTTCGACATCTGAGTGGGGAACAGCACTGCATCTCCATCTGTTCCAAGCCTCTCCTTGGTTCTAAGCTACCATCTCCAAGTCTTTGTGGGTTTGCATGAACTAGCATCTAGGGCCTGGGCTGCCCTTTTACTTCCCAGACACAGACCTCTTATCCCGGTCAGGATCTCGGCGTGGCTGCAGCTGCGCTCCTTTCCTCTCCTCCTCCAGCGACACAGGTAACAGTAATGGAGGACAGCAGCAGACTCCCTGGCTCCAGCCGGCCTGTTAACCTTGAAGTCCCCATAAAGCCAGACTGGAGTGCTGGAGCGCAATAAGCCACCAAATGAGCTGGAACTGGCAGTCGTTTCCCCCAAGGCTCCACACCAACACCAACGACTGCTCCAACTACCAGCCACCACCACTAAGGCCACAGCTCTCTCCTCTCCCACCCTCAGTCCTGTAGCTGGAGTTCTAGGCAGCCAGGCGGGGGGTGGGGGGTGGGGGGAGGAAGCTTGAGCATGAGGCTGTTTACAGGTTGTCATCCAAGCGTGTCATCCTCGTTGAGCTCTTGCTGTGGCGGCGCAGAGTTCTCGCCATGGCGGAAAATTGGCAGACTGAGAGCAGAGTGGGGGAAAGAGGAAAAGAAAAAAAAACTCAAACATGGCTTACACAGTTGTGCATGAGAAATTAAATCGTGTCTTGGGAATTGAATGATATGGTTTTGGTTATTGGTTATTTCTTAAGTATGTACTTTCTTTCCAGCTCAGTTTTTTAATGTGCCACTTTTTGCACATTTAAATTAACACACTGCTTCTTTCAGCAACTCTGTTAAAGTTCTTAAACACCAGGTTGGTATTCTCTAAATTTCTGTGAGGCTCTTATCTCCAAACATTTGTCAAGACTGGGTGAAAGTATGGAAGCTCTTAATTAGGGTCTCATTTCCCAGTCACATTAGACTTTCATCACGTGTTCCTTTCAATTTCCTCTTTGATATCCAAGTTCAATCTCTGTCAATCCTTTTGGGTTTCAGACATTTCAAGAACATGGCAAAAAATAGTTAATTTCGGAGGAAAAAAAAGGTTAAAATTCCATTGCTTTTATTCCACCAGCTGGGGAGAGGGGGGCTAAACTCGTGCCCTGATACTTGTGTGTGTGTGTGTGTGTGTGTGTGTGTGTGCATTCGCCTGTGTGTGAAGATGTTATCTAGCCAAGGTGTTTATTTTAGCGTGCATCGCAGCTGCAAGAACTAACCTCTGCCAGCGTGTGCTTCAAAGCCCTTTCTTTTTTTCCAGGCTGTCAAAACAGCTTACTTGTCTTACTGTTTGCCACTTAGTGTTGGTGTGAAATCTGAAATAGATCGGAGGTTCTGAAGGTGAGGTGTGTGGCACAGGTGATCTAGGGGCTCCCCTTTCACCATAATTCAGCAATGGTTATATCTCTTCTGACATTTCACACATTAACTAAAACACAGGGATATCAATCAGCCCTTGGGAAGTCAAACTACACAGATTTATTTTAGATCTAGAGGGCTGAAGTTGTCTCCTATACCTGTGTCCACTGACTGCCTCTTGGAATTTAAACGGATAGATAATTAGATAGCTAGATAGATAAAAGACTTTAGATAAAACAACCTTTAGATCATGCAAATTAAACAAAGTAATGAAATATCGAAATAAAATCCCAACAATAAAACCCCTCTTATCTTCCCCTCATGTGAACTTTCATTCTTTTCATTTGACATCAGCTCCCTGTGGTGACTGCTGCAACCTCTGCACTCCGTCTTGTGAGAACTCAGTGTGCACATCTGAAAAGAAATGACATCTACTTTGTTATCCCAGCCCTAGCCGTGATCGCTGGAGAAAGAATAGCCAGTCGGGAAACTGCTCGTCCCATTCAGCCAGGGACAAGGAGACTGCTGGAGGCCTCCCTGTGCTGGTCCTGAACTTCAGACAAATGACTCATTGTGTCTGCCCCAAGAAAACCATGGAGGCTGAATTCTATGTCCATGTCAATCACTTGACTTTTGAGCCAGTGGTTCACAGTCAGTGTGAGTTTGAAGGGGTCTGACAACCAGATGGTCCATGGCCATGTGCACATAGAAAACTCGACCCAAAAAACGGGGCCGCCCTGGCTGTCTCTCGGTTGTCAAATACGGCCTTCCAGTGTTTGTTGATGCAGTCTGGGCCCTGTCCGTGAAGCTCAATTATTTTCTCTCGATTTTCTCTGCTTAACCTGTTTCTGTTTTATTATAAGCAAATACAAATTAAAATTACCCATAATTTTCTAGTCGTTGACTTCGCCTGGGCCCGTAGGATATAGTTTATTTTTAACAAGGCTCCTTTTTGTTTATTGGACTGTTCCTAAGGCCAGTTTCAGACGCACCGACTGCAGGGTGATTGTACTTTCAAGCCTGTCTGAGACTTTTAATGCATTGTTAACACTAGCTATAAAAGCTGTTGATATTTCAGGGTGTCTCAAATGGGGCCTTGAAAGGGACAAAGACACACTGACATGGGCCATTACCTTGTCCCTGAATAAACAAAAACAAAAGAGCCCATATCTACGTGCAAACAACTTTGAAGTAAAGGAAGTCACATGTCTGTATTTCTGTCTGGCTTAATAAAATATAGTAGCAGACCATGGAAATAATGGGAGGGCAAAAAAATTAAATCTTTCTAGAAAAATCTCCATCCACCATTTGGCCATTCATGCTTAAGTGAATTAGTGGCTGGGCCATGGTGTCGGTGTGGAACCAATTTGGGCTAATTTGAGGTAATTCACACAGAGATGCTAATTGCAGCAGAGGACTATTGGTTGGCTCCCATTAAAAATAGCTGATGACTGTGTGTGCTGAATAAGCAATTCGTCTGTCTCACTATTTCCCAGAAACAGGTTTTTATAATGTCATGTTGGGCTACCATGTAAGGCACCATTTGTCTTTGTGAAGTGAAAGTGATCTGTTAGCGTTAGCGTGATATTCTCCTTTGTTTGGAGTAAGGGGGGCTGAGGTTTGAGGGGTTGTCTGCTGATATGGAGAAGCTGTCCTGACAGGCCAACATCAGGAGCCAGATGTGTCACAACAACTCGCTGAAGCAGTCTGGGCCAGGCAACAGAGCCAGCCAATGACGGAGCAAGCAGAAGAAGATCCAAGAGAGTTGTTTGGATGAACTGGAAGGAAGGTTACTTAAGGTCATCTGACACTGTTTGTAGTTATACACAAACAAAAGGGTGAGACTGGTTTTGACTGGTGCTTTTGCTCTCTCTCTCTCGCTTTACTCCCTCCCTCAGTCAGATGGTGAGTGATCATTTCATGAATTGCATTACTATATTCAGAAGCGATTAGAAGCACATGTCTCACAAGGTGAATGCACAACCTCAGCCTGTTTTAGCATATGACGTCAGCAGCCGGGCTGTGGACAAACCTGCATTCATGGCAATGCTCCGTTCATGAGGATGAATGCCGACCATTGCCAATGTTTTAAATTTTCTGAAGCTAATGTAGATTTTATGAAATAAGCCGAGTGATTAGTTTAGTATTTCCCAAAAATCCAAAAAGCGCTCCATAGGAAAAAACTATCATATTTATAGTCAATTAAGAGGCTGAGTAAACTGTGGTTCTGGTTGCCTCGGAGACAGAATTTCCCCTACCGAATTAGGCCTGACACATGAGCGAGCAAGGGAGAGAGAGAGGGAGAGAGAGAAGGAGAAAGAGGGAACACAAGTGGCGACCAATTAGTATCAATCAAGTCATTTCAAATCAAATGTTGTTTGTGTTCTAAAAATACAGCAACATAAATGGGTTCTTGTAGTGTTTCTATTTGACTGCATGGTCAGAGCCGTTCAGACCTGGAGGTTCTGCTGTGCTGAGGCTCCTGTAAGCCTGTAAGCACTTTAATGATGTAAGCCCTCATGGGCGGGAGCCAGGTGAAACTCTCAAATTACACAGGATGAGGTTAGCGCCCGTCGCATATGGAAAGCCAATCTGCATTCATGCTGAACCGCCGCTTTGAGCCACTGGGGCGGCCTTTTTTTTCCTCCCCGCCTGCTTCAATCCCTAATTGAGTCGACTCACGTTCCCCCGTCTGATAAAATATGATAGATTTCAGCTGGCGCTGCTGAATGGATCTCGCCACTTTGACGTCGGGGGGTTTGTGGGAGAGTGAATGGGGGTTAAGGGACGGAGCGGTGTCAGGAAATGAGGCTGCCTAGCAATATGAGGTTTTCCGCCAGAAAAGTTTTTTTCCCCCTTTTTTCCCTTTCCCCCATCAACTGGCTTCTGTTCGCCACGCTAAAGTGTTGTTCCATGATTGATACCCAAAGCGACCTGTTGCCTATCAAAAAGTCTGACTCCAAGTCTGCAGTCGGCAGCTGGTATGGTCGTCTCCTCTGAGCTGTGGTGGAGCGCCAGCATAAATTCTCTCCATAAACTCAATCTTGTCATCGAATGTTGTGCTCAGCGCTGTTCTGTGAAACTGCCGAGCGAACAATGAAGACTAAAGAGCTTTTGTCAAGCAATGCAAGCCAGCAGAAATGGACTGTAACACCCTGCATTAACAATCATCCAAAGGGTCCATGTGGTGTGTGAAATATAAACTTGCAGAATACTACATCACTCATTGTTTCCCAACTCAGCACCACGCATCATAAAGTCCCAATTTCAAACAAGAAAAACATAGAAGTTAGAGAACACTGTAAAGAGGGATGTCAGGAGACTAGAAAAGAAATACATTTCCCACGACATGTTCTTGTGAACTTTCCTGCAAGTCTCAAGGCCCCAAGCATCAAACTCATGCAAGCAAATGATAGCTGTTCAGCCTCAACATTTTTCAGAAAGTTGTAAACTCAGTTTGGAGAATGAAACGTTGTGGCCCCAATTTTGGAAGACTTCTCCGATGTATTCTTTGTAAGGAGCTGAGGGGCAAAGTTATGCCATTAAACTTGCCACTAAACTATGCTATGAGGCATTTCTTAGTTGAAATGACCTAGAAATAGCAACAGAATTTAAAGAAACAAACAAACTGATGTAATCTCAAAAACACTGAAGGTCCATGGTGTCCAGATATCCACTGAAATTAGCATGCGAACAGGCCAGCTGCCACGTAATATCATGTTCTACCACAGTGGCTGCTGGATTAAAGCAGCCACTTTCTATAACGCCAAAGCTCTATTCAAGAAAACTCAAAACCGACCTTATGCATAACTTATTTAAAGAACGTTGGAGCTGGCAGTCTGCCACTTAAGTGACCATGATCAGACAAGACAGAAGAATGGGTCTAACGCCTGCCGCATTGGCAAAATAGTCTTCATTAATTTATTACGTTAAAATCTTCAAGACACCTCAGACAGTGAGATCTTCATCAGATTTGTCTGACTTAATCCTTCAGAGTGTGCCTCCCATTTAAAAGAAGCAGTGTGTTTCCAATTACACATCCAACAACTCCAGCAGTGAGTATACACTCTACAAATAAGCATGTTGTTGGAGTAGTCTTATACATTTAGCCTGTCTCTCTCTAGTTTTCTCTCCTGTACACTAACATTGACACACACACACACACACACACACACACACACACACACACACACACACACACACACACACACACACACACA
>JAVQKI010386474.1:0-19043 GCA_036025975.1 Nematalosa erebi
ATAGCCTAATATCATTGTGACTATCAGCTTTTAGTTATATTCAAAATTCAACTTAGTTTTAATTTTTCATGATGCACCTCATAATGATTCAGTGTTCTATAACAGAAAAAGGAAGAAAATAATACTAGCATGATGGTTTTTTTTTTTTTTTTGGATAGCATATTTTTTCGTAAGAAACTCTGGCTTTGATGCTCTTTGTGATTCACTTGCTTGACTGTAGAGCTTCCAACTTGCTTACTCTGCGTGTGCCTGACTCGATCGGTTTATTGTGAAGAGGTCTCTCCTGATATGACAAGCGTCCCTGCACTTCCAAAGGAAACCGACTATTTCTACGCACGTTATAACAAGATCACCAAGATAACAAATAAAGACTTTGCTGATATTGGTGACCAATAATCTTTTACAAACTCCAACTCATACATGGCAAAGATAACAACAATAACTTTAGTCTGTTTCTTTCCATATTAAAATATGTTTTTCTTCTTTCAACTGCAGCTACTCTGAAAAGAATCGACTTGACAGGCAATCTAATATCTGAGATTGATGATGGAGCATTCTCAAAGCTTGATAACCTAGAAGAGCTCACACTGGCTCACAACAGACTAACCAAGCTTCCAATTTTACCCGCAAAACTCTCTGTTTTTAATGCCAATTTCAATTTGCTGAAGACAAAAGGTGTGAAGTCAACAGCTTTTAAGGTAAGTTCACCTGTTCATCTGAAGTAAGAATAAGAATCCAATTATATGAAAAAGATGAATCTTACAGCAACACTATTTACATTTTGATGTAAAACTGCTATCCAACCTAGGCACACGAAACCTTCCAAACACCCAGAGCCTTATTGGCACTGCTAGAACATGCTAGTTAGTGTTGGCAATGTCATTCTGTAAAGGTTTTGTTCACTTTTTTGGTGGCTTCCTACCGTGCCCCCAGACCTGCACAGTGATCTTGGATGGCTGGTCGGAGTAAACCTTGTTTTTGTTAATCCACCCTTCTTATGACTAGCCTGATGCATCAAACGCTTTTACATCATTTCACTTTGTGCAAAGCGTCTGAAACCTATCCACTGGCATGTCTACTCCATCATGGCCAGATAGCCTACTTTCTGCTTCAACAAACCGTTACTGTTGTGACATAGGTTATGTCTTGGTTTTATATACAGTCTATGGCTGGCCATTTGAATTCAACATAATCACTTACAGCCCTCTGCCCTCTATTCGCTGATTGGCCCATGGAGCTCAGAAAAGGTGCTGAACTTAAGCCAACGTACCAGTGGTAGAGCTAAATAAGAAATTGAGTGGAAGTAGCCTACTAGGTGGTGCTAGATTGGCCATCTTATGCAATGGAAATAATTTAAAGATGATGCCAAAATGAATCGTCTAATGAAAGGCATCTCAAATAGAGGTGAACTGTTGCAAAGTGTTGTCAAAAGGTACAATTAACCGTTTACTTTTTAACACTTTTTTAACAGAAATTGGCCAAACTGTCGTATCTCTACTTGGGCAACAATGAGCTTGAAGCAGTCCCACAGCTGCCAGAGTCTCTGCGAATTGTACATTTGCAGGTGTGGTCATCATAATTCACTTTGCATCTCTCTATACATCATAATAGCAGTTTAAAATAGGTTACATGTAAGTTTTAAAATTGATGTCAAAGTTCGGGCTTTGACTTTGACTTTCTCTTGTAATTTAGAACAACAAGATAACATCTATGACTGATGAGACATTCTGCAAGGGCACCAACACACACTACATCAGGTACAACTTGGAAGAAATTCGTCTGGAAAACAACCCTGTTGACCTGGCCAAGTACCCAGAAAGCTTCATTTGTCTGAGATCTCTACCTTTTGGATTATACTAAGGTTAAGGACAGTGGCTAAACAACACACTACATCTGTCCTTAAGTATATGATGTAGATCTTATCTTTAATACTGTAACGCACTAAGATAACTGAGTCATTAAATGTCAAATGTCCAAATGCTCTGACTCGACCATCTCAGATTTGGCGGAAAAAATTCCAGGTGGTTCAAGGGTCCAAATTTGCCATTTGAAGGACCTAATTTAAATAACTTTCTAGATACTGCAATCTCAAAGAGGCTTCCAAGAAAGCTCTGTTCTAAATGGGTCAGGGGTTGGTTGCAAAAATATTTCTGAATGACAAAACTATTAGGAGTTTGGGGCTAAAATTGTGGACTTTTCCTATTAGGAAGTGTGTGAATCTACTGGAATTTTTTCAGCCAAATCTCTGAGATGGTCAAGAGGGAGCATTCGGACACTTGATATGGAATGACCCAATTTACAAAACTGAATCTTTTGCATTTATGTTTAATTGTTTATTTTAACCATAATTTTCTACCAATGCAGTGTCTTTGAGAGGATATTATTAGGGGTTTGATTACTGAAGGGTGGGTATTGTACCAGGGCCTCTTACACTTAGTTCATGTTAAATAAAACTTGAAGTGCCTTAAGAAATACCTACTCCTGTCCTATGAGTTTTAAGATAAACATTATGACTGTATTGAAATACAAAAGAGCACAGAGAAACTACCAATTATCTACCATAGTAACATAGATGAGCCTTTTCCAATGTGTGCTGAAAGCTGATGTATGAGGTTAACTCGAAATCTGGACAATGGCAATCATAGGTGTGCTTCCCAAAACCATAGTTGCTAACTGATGAGCAAATGTATAACAACCAACAAAGTTGCTGATTAAGAAATCGATTTGCTTGAAACAATGGTTTTGGGAAACAGACCCCATACCAACAGAGTCAAATTCCCCTATTGACTGTGTCAAGATGCATATTGTAAGCAAATAAATAAATAAGTCTTTCTTTCAACCAACATAAATGCATTTCTATTTCTTAATATGACAATTTTCACATTTCAGGGCTACAGACACGTCAATTCTAGAGAGACCCTAGAGGTCAAGGTTAACAGACCGACCGCAGAAAGAATAAGAGACTTCAATAGGTCAGGAGGTATTGAGCGCTTATGTCTTCCATTAGGTTTTTTTCCACACCTGTAAGACAATGGTCAGTAAAACATGGGTGATGTGTAAAAATTCATTACCACAATAATGGAGCAAAATTACTTTAATTACTTTAAAATGCTCAATCCCCAGTGTTAGGTTCCCCATCAGCCTTCATTCAAGCCCAAATATTAAACTGCACAGTCCAGTCTGTGGCAGACAGTAAGGCTGGACAGGTAACACAAACAAACAATCCATTTGGCTCCTAAATTTGTACAAAGCAGGACACAACACCATGATTTCATACTCATTCAGTTAATATAATCCAAAGCAGCCAGCGCATCATTGTGTCATGGTGCAGAGACCTGTAATCAAAGGCAAGTTCACAGGAAATCCAGTGCGTGCTTAGCATGTGGATGCATAACTCTTAAGTCTCATTGATTTTCGCTTGATGTGGGCTCTGCTGTAACAACAACCGCTCCCTCGTCAATCTTCTGCTGATAAGCCCTTTCTGACTGCTTCCTTCTGTAGACATCATCTGTTGAAAACAAAGAATCTGTCAACGTCATGTTATTATGGAATTTGAACATCCAGTAAGGTCAACATTTATGCTGGCAATGGCAATAGGTGGCAAATCTGACACTGCAAAATGTTCACAGAACATATTTAACATGCATGTTTACACTCAAACCCAAAACCAATGCAAGTGCCTGGCCACCTCTGGTAAAGCACAGAGTAGCCTATAACTTGACACATGTTAATCGGTGATAATGCATCTTTAGCTCAACTTTGTGGTCTCTAGCCGCGTCATTCTGTAGAAACCTTTAAGAGGCAACATTAAGGTTGACACATGACACATTAGTAGCAGTGCTAGGCTGGTAGTAGTTTGGCACAGCATTCTTTTAAAAGCAACACAATAATACTTACAAAAAGTTTCTTTTCCAATTCTCACATTTATCATGATCCACTCCATCACTCCACCAATACAGAAAAAGATGGGCAGGAATCTGTAAGTTCCAAATCGGCGTTTGCCCGGCACAAGACTAAGAAAATATTTTAAGTTACGACTCTTTCGAAACATCTTCCCGTTTTCAGTTCAGAAGGAAATTATCATGATATCGCTTTCATGACTTGTTGTCAGCTGCAGTGAGATCCTTCCATGCCCTCTACGACTGCTGTTTCCTGACATAACAGAAAATGGCTACCTGTTTCCTCATTGGATGAGACGGTGGAGTTTACCAATACAAAGAAGGGGTGGGGGGACACATTCTTGATGGTTTCGTCCGGTTTCTGAAATCTGGAAGAGCGGCATCCACAGAAATAATAATGATGAAAATGTGGATGAAGGGATAGACCAACTAGGAGGGAGGAGAGTTCTTAAATATCATAAAATATATATCCATAAGAGAACTCCTGGGCTCTCCTGTGCTGCAGATGACCTGAAGTGGATAGATGGAAGGAAATCAAACCCCGCTCAGTCCTGCAGTTCTTTTTGTGAATGTCCAGTATTTACATCTACCCTGACCAACATTCTAATCACACCTTTGCTCTGCTTCCTTTACCCAGCTTCCCCTCTCCCTTTACTCACACAACCAAACTGCCCCAGATTGTCTCATTACAGCACAGGTGAGAAATTAGCTCAGGGGGATTAAGATGTCAAAAGGTGCAGGTCCTGATGGAATCAGCTCCTAGCCAGCTGTAAGATGTCGTATGGCATCTGTTTAACAGATGCCTGAAGATGGAAATTGACACAGCTGTGGATAACATTGCAAGCACCCCGAGGAACTGAATGACTATAGGCCAGTGGCACTGACATCAAACCTTATGAAGATTGTGGAGGGGCTGATCCTTGCCTACCAGCCTGTTATGAGATCGTCTATGGACCAACTGCAGTTTCCCCACCAGCCTGGACCTATCATCATGTGATCATCTTCCTTCTACACAGAGCTCTCTCTCACCTGGACAAGCCTGGGAGCACTGTAATGTTTTTTTCCCCCATGGGTTTTCAACATCATAGACAGTACTGCTGAGGGGACAAGCTGGGCTACCAGGGAATGGAATATCACCAAACATACTGATTGTGGCCTACTTCAGAGACTGCCCACAGTGGAGGACACAAGACCTGCAGGAAACAATACTAGCTCAATTTCTTGTTGCCATATACACTGCAGATTTCTGTCACAACTCATCTCAGTATTACCTGCAAAAGTTCTCTGGTGACCCTACAATTGTAGACCTCATAACAGTTGAGGGAGTACAGGATACTGACACAGGACTGGTCTATAGATCAATGCAGGGAAAACCAAAGAGCTGGTGACAGATTTCTGAAGGCAGCTGTGGCCTACTGGTTAGGTTTTAGGGCTTGAAACTGAAGGGTTGCTGTTCAATCTCTGCCCAGTATACCCACGGCTGAAGTGCCCTTGAGCAAGGCACTGTTCTCCAGGCACCGCTGTGGCAGGCAGCCCACTATTCTGGGTTAGTGTGTGCTTCCCTTCACTGTATGTGTGCTGTGTGCATGTCACCAATTCACAATTAGGATAAATGCAGAGAACAAATTTGCCTCCAAACACCAATAAACATTGTGTCCACTGACACAATAAACTGGCCTGGTTGAACACTGATGCACTTTACAAGAAGGGCCAAAGTAGGCTGTGGAAGCACTCTCAGTATATACATATAATTCAGTTACTGTTTCTATGTGATCATTTATTTGTGTACATGTAGCCAATATACAATAGTGTTTTCACAATGAATGTACATTCTAGCAATACTTTTTACACATTCTGACAAAGATACAACCATTCCATGATGCTGGTTAAGAAGAGGTGTCACAAATAACTAAAATGGCTACAATTGTTAACATTATCCAACACTGCATTCCATGTGATGTGATGTCAAATCCTTCCCTACCCGGCAAAAACTGACCAGGAATAGTAGTCTGGTAAAACAATGTGTTGGTCTTTAAGGGATATTTAAAAATCTGATTCTGTACAACATGACAAGAAGGGTTTTCTCTAGACTGCTCTCCTGGTTCTCTCTTGAACTCATTTTTAACAGATCACCACTTGTTACACAATAGATCAGGTAATGCCATACACAGTAGAGGGTAGGATGGTATGGAAACTTCTGGATACATATAATGCTATTAATATAGATTATTAACAGCTTCCAAAGCCACAACACATGGAGGTAATGTTCCATGTTAGGTATCTTCTACACATCCACCCCGTAGGCAACTTTGGTCCATCAATAATTGCAACATAGTCAACACAATTAGCTTCCATGATAGTTTCTACAGAGCTCCCTGTTTTGCCCACATGTGAAATTAGTCCTCTACTTTGTATGCTGGCCTACAGAAAGTCCAATTATGCTCAACCGTGTTCTCATTGGCCCGCTCACTCATGTGATGCACACGCGTGTTTCTGATAGTGAAGCCTTGCTTTGTGATGTAGTCCATGAGGTGAACCCTGAGGGACACCTCTTGATGGTAGTCACATGGTCCAAAAGTGAAGGACACCTGACAGTCACGAGTGTCCATCATGTGCTTGTTCCACTTGGTGAAGTTGTTGGAGATGCCCTCAAGAAGGGAGTGGACCTTGGTGGTGATGGTGAGTTGTGTGATAATCACTGCAACAGGGTTTGAGTACTTGGACAGCTTACGTGTGCTGGACAGCTCCACCACCTGTTCAAAGGTGTCCAATGGGTAGGGTGGCTTGGGGTCGTTTAGACACTGGATCAGAGGCTCAATCTGGTAGAAGTCTGCCTCTTTACGCAGTAGGTCCATCTCTGTGAAGTCAACTGGACGAGTAAAGTCTGAAGTGCGCAGGAAGTTTAGTATGAATCGGAAGAGAGTCCCGTCCCGATCAATGAAGTAGTTTCCCTGTAAGTCTCGTGCTGTCGGCAGATCTCCACGGAACATGGCACCCAACATGGAGTCTGGGTAGCGCTGAAGGGTGGACAAGGTGGTGGTGTAGAGGTGCCCTCCAACATTTAAGGTGACTGGTTTGGTCATCTAGACAAAAGACAGAAACATAATAAGAAATGTAAACTATAACCAGGAATGTTGACACAGCTATAACTGTTTAAATTATACTCTACTAAACCTTCTTCAGAAATGCTTAAAATAATATTATTCTAAAGATATAATTCACCTGTTCGTAGGTGTCCAATGAGTAGAGTGGTTTGGGATCGTTTAGACAGTGAATCAAAGGTTCAATCTGATAGAAGTCTGCCTCTTTGCGCAATAGGTCCATCTCAGTGAAGTTGACTGGGAGGATAAGCTCTGAAGTGCGCAAAAAGTTCAGGATGTAACGAAAAAGTGTCCCATCACGATCAATGAAGTAGTTGCCTTGCGCGTCTCTTGTGGTGGGCAAGTCTCCACGAAACATGCCTCCCAACATGGAGTCTGGATAGCGCTGGAGAGTGGACATGGTGGTGGAGTAGAGATGCCCACCAACATTTAAGGTGACAGGCTTGGTCATCTGGACAACAGGCAAAAGAGAAGAAGACAGCTGTATCAGTGCAGCCACATGATGTTACATGCCTACCATCTACAAGCCACTTTGAGTATCGTCATATGCTTACAACAGCTAAAAACATTGGGTATACAGGCCTAACCTAATTTTGAATACCTAGCTCACCTGTTCAAATGTGTCCAATGGGTAAAGGGGTTTGGGATTGTTCAGACACTGAATCAAAGGCTCAATCTGGTAGAAGTCTGCCTCTTTGCGGAGGAGATCTGTCTTCATGAAGTCAATAGGAAGGGTGAGCTCTGATGTGCGCAGGAAGTTCAGGATGTAATGAAAGAGGGTCCCATCACGATCAATAAAGTAGTTTCCTTGTGAATCTCGTGTTGTGGGCAGGTCTCCACAAAACATGGCACCCAGCATGGAGTCTGGGTAGCGCTGAAGGGTGGACAAAGTGGTGGTGTAGAGGTGCCCACCGACATTTAAGGTGACTGGTTTAGTCATCTACACAACAAAGGAGAAGAAAGGCATTCCACAATAAGCTTTCCTTCAGGAATATACACCATAAAAATATGTGCATAATCTAACCTCATTTAGAATTTGTCATGTGCATTTGTTTTGATCAAAAAGTTAAAAGGGTTTTATGGAATTTATTTATTGATAAGCATTTTATGGTAATGTATTTGGTGTTTTGTCAGTGTTATTCAGTGTTTGTCCACGAACCTACACTGATCCACATACCATATAATCCCAGTCTCCATTCTCCATTGAAAGAATATGTGGTTCTAAGGATGCCTCTCGAGAGTGGCGTCTACTCAGCTATGTTTACCTGTAAGCCAGTAAGAAGCTTAAAGCATGTGATAACAATGAACCAGTATTTGACTATCATCTTTATTATTTGGCATCATCTTGAAATGAATTTGGATGGCTTATTGATGTGACGAGCGGATAATTCCGACCGACATCAAGATATTACAATGACATTTCCTTGTCTTCATTTTGCACTGTGCAGGGTAGGACCACAAAATTCAATAGAATATTCTAGCAGTGCCAACCAAGTTCTCGGAAGTGTTTGAAAGGCTGTCCGTGTCTTTTAGGTATCTAACCGACTACATTAACACATCTCCTTCGCCTGAAAGTATTATGGCCAAGATGTCAACCATGAGTCATGGATTTTTTGTGGACACAGCTGTTACAGTTACTCAGTTCTGCTCTTTAAATCTACAGTAAATACTTCAGTGAGCTAAATAAATAGCGTCGTTGACTCCTATGGTCAAGGAAACAACAGCTTCTTTGTTACAGTGGTATGGTGGTAACATCATCAACCGCTACATAGAATCAAACAAACAATTAACTTTTTTTTAGCATTCAGATATAATCTGTTTTTGTAACTGGTCCTTTATGCAGGGTGTAAAGGCATAACGTATAGTTTTAGGCTAAGGTCTATCAAAGCACTGCAGGCCAAACGCTACAGAAAACAGCAAATCATTCAGGCTAACGTGCGCTAGCCGTAGCCTCTTCATGGGTTCCTTAAAGCGGTAGCGGGCTTTGCTTTCACTGTTCTTTCTTGTCACCATACTAGCACATGCTGTATATTTAGCTTACATCACCAGAAACCCTGCCCTTACCTATGTCAGCGTTGGTTCCTCAAAGGCATAAAATGTGTTGCATCGGCTTATTGAGATATTTAACGTTAGCTATTTATGCAGAGTAACGTTTCTTCATTGCCCGACTCGCTAGCTCCAGTACAGATGCAGTGTTCAAGGCAAGGCTATCTGATCATCAGGCTACAGTTCCGTGTTTACCTAAGTCACATGGTGTCACACAGGCCAATCTGTGTCTCTACTGACCTTCTAAATGTGCTCGCAAAGGACCGTAAAATTGTATAATTTTGTATTTTATCATTGTTTTATAAAAATACTTTTCTGTTCTATTCTGTTCTTTTCAAAGTTACTTTCAACATCGATATATTCATCGCAATACACAGCTGGAAATCACTGCAGAGCCCAAATCTGTGTAATGCAAACCACAGTCAAATGTCATATCTTTATTAGACTTATGCATCTACCTTTAATACACTTAGCTGAAACAACAACAACAAAAAAAAATCAGTCTACAAGATGGCTGTACTGTAGGAGCCTAAATAACCCACTGTACTGATAACACTGCAAACATAGTCAGCATTTCTTCTTGTTGCTGGCACTTCTTATATTTTGCTGGGTGATAATGAAGTCCAGCATGAGCTTGGCTGTTCTGCGTGGTCGCTCCATCACCACAGAATGGCCACAGTTGTTCAGCAAGTCCACTTGACACCCGGGCAAAGTCTCGGCAATCACTGAGGCGCTTGAAACATCTACAATCTAAAACAAAGGCTCAATAAATCACACCATAGAACACCTCTGATCAATGGATTTTAGGGAAAGCACACAGAGAAATTCACAGTTTTAATTCGTACAATATGTTTCAGACATTTACCTGGTCTTGTTTACCCCAAATGACTTGTAAAGGTGCTGTGATAAGGTGCATATACTCATGTAAGGCAAAACGTGAGTTTTCTCCTACAAGCTCCATGAACACTGCAATCACATTACAACATTTTTGTAGGCTTTTGACATTGTTTTAATTATTCCTGCAAATAATTACACAATTCACTGCTGGTAATACTGGAAGACTGTAAACTTATAGCTCTTTCGTGAGGTAAGAAGAAGTGAAGTGAAACTATTGCTACATCATCAAAAATCAGTAAAATTATGATTACAGTGAACAAGCAATACTAACCCTCCTGATAAAAATCATTGTGGGGAGTTCTCACATCCACCAGTCCTTGAAGGATCTAGTACAAACATAAAAAAAAATATTAAGAAACAAAGTATTTCCATACTACCACAAAGGCTCTTTACACACTCCAGCACACCCGATTTTGTAATTTGGAGAACTGACTTTCTTGACTTGAAATTCATCTTGTTTAGTAGACAAAAAGGCTCCACCTGCTGGGGGACTTTGAATCTGACATGAGAGCAGAGCTTGAGCATGTCCTCCATCTCCTCAGGGGTGGTAGGGATGAGAGGGATGTTAAGTGTGTAGTGGCTTTCCTCAAGGTCTTGCAACTGGTTGTCAAATTTGGTTTCACATGGGTACTTAATACCTGCGTCAATAAACACAGGAGACAGGTCAGCTCATAACTGCTGACTTGAGACAGGCTCTCGTGCTCCCTGCAAGGTAAGTGACAGAAATATTGTAAAGCACGTGACAGAATGACAGAGCAACTGACCAGCTGGACAGATGAGGGTGATGCTGCAGACGTCAGCAGGGTATGTGGCTGCATACACTCCCGCCACATTACCACCCATTGAAGTGCCCACCAAGTGGAAAGGTTTCCTGTTAAGTCGAATGCATTCCACAAACTGCAGCAAGAGAGATAAAGTTGGAATATTTTTGCAGTAGGACAGTGAAGGCATGAAAGTACTACTAATACCAGGGCTTTAAAGGTGAAATCCAGTGTGAATCAATCAATAGGTCACAGAGTGCTGTCTGTAGGGAGAAGAACTGGAAAATTTGCTATAACACCAGTAATAGGCTGAATAGCGAACTGGCAGGTGAACAGAACTGAAGGGGGCTTAGGAAGAAGGAGTTGAGAGTCAGTTTCTGTGCTCCGCTTGGTTAGGGTTAGTTGTCCATTTGCTTTTCGGACTAAGTTGTATAAAATTTTCTTTTACCTACGAAAAGCATTCAATGACCTAGAACAACAGGGCTATTGATTGATTTACATGGGATTTCTCCTACAAAGGCTCAGATACCTTGCCTGATTTAAGTGTGCATTATTCTTCAGTCATCCTCTATTCTTTGGTACACAAGGCCTACCTGCCGTATTCTGGTAACTTGACCTTGGATAGAGTAGTCGTCTTTATTAGTGCGAGTGGTACCCTCATGGCCAGGCATATCCACACAAAGTATGTGTAGGTGTTTAGGCAGATACTGCACACACAGAGGACACAGCATTTGTTTCCTGCAATCCTGTCAATATGCATACTTGCAGAGGCTTGTGACCTCATGCTGATCTGCTGATCGAAACATGCAGTAAAAGTTAGGGCAATGAAAATGAATCCAAGACAGGAACACATATTTCAGAAACTTCTACAGAAAGTCTTTAAACGGATTACTGATGCATAAAGAAAAACAAAAAACACAATCTGAGGTGCGTGTAAAGAGTTTGAATCGTTCACCTTAACCAGAGACAGCCATGAGTCCTTGTGGGCAGAGAAGCCATGGAGCATGAGAATGGATGGCCTGAGTCCTGGCCTCCCTCTGTATGAGTAACAGAACCGGTACCCTCCACAGTCAGCATAGCGTACCTGGAGACCCAGGGTCCGCCTCCAGTACCTGAGAGAGATGAGATGTGAGACCATTGGGTATTCCAGTATGTTTTAGTGAGCCTAAGTAGTAAATTTGCTATCACTTGTAATTTCTCCAAATCCTTTGTCCATGTTTTTCTTGAGAGAATAAGGCTCTTAGTTTAGATTCACAACTTCTCCAGGTGTGTCACACCACCACATACATGGAGCAGCCCACTCTTGAAAGTATTAGGCATGTTAATGAATAAGTTGACTAGTCACTTTCTGATGTGAGGTCTACATGTGTTGATACATTAAAACATAAACAAACAAAGAACTACATACATATAAATAAACTCACCAGTAATAGATTTTAATTAGAGAAGATGGCCAGAGGAGAAAAGAGGCCATGAAAAGCAGGAGTGGAATCGCCATGGTTCCCAGTGCAACTGCAAACATATTCATCACATCCAGGTCCATCTTGGCAAGCAGATCCTTTCAGACAAATTCAAAGAGAGCTCAATGGTGAGCTAAAACAATTTAGCTCTTTAATAGTAACACATTTTTTCCTCTTTCGTTTTGTTTTCACACAAGAACATCGAAGGTGAAGCTTTGGGAGAGAATAAGAGGGATCGTAAGAGGATCAGATGGTAATCAAATGATTTATTTGGAGTTCGCCTGGATATTGACTAAACAGTAGCTGTCAAAACATAAAAGTATATGCAGGATCATGAAATCTGACAGTGACTAAAGGTAGAGATCGCAATTATATGAATATAATGAATGAATAGGTTATACAGGATAGAAAAGTTTGTACAAGCAAAGTATTTTCTGTAATGATAATGGCACTTACTTTGGTCCTATGCAGTCAGATTATGCCTGTTGGAAAATCGCATAAAGCGTCCAAACTCCCCAATTAATATCTTAACTTAATTTATCCAAGTTAATTCAACTGTCCAGGGGCCAAGTCTTCATTGGGCATCAACCCATATTCTATATTAATATGTTACACACCAAACTGTGTGATGAACACTGCAAATAAGAGAGTACTTCTGTTGCCCATTCACTCATAATGTGTGGCTCGCTGAGCTGGACATTTCGATTAATACGTCAATTCGATTGAGAAGCCCAGTGAAGTGGAATGACCTCATTTTGCTCGGACATTTAAAGAGACCAGACATACCATGTTGTCCAATGTTAGAAGAATGAGTCATAAATACGAATGTTCATATTACAGCTATAACCAAATATTTTCATGAACATTGTTCAATGGTAAATGATGGTTCATATGATTTAGCGGGATTCAAAATAAATGGTTATTCATAACTCCCATTTAAGTAATCCTTTTAAGTCATTTGCTGGTCCAATTTTGCCAAAATGGAGCACAGACTATTGTGAATATGTGAAGTTTTTGTATTGTATTCAATCTTTCTTCAGTTTGAGGCAGAGAATGCAGGAATGTAGGGTAAATTGATTTAAGAATGAATTCTTCCAACATGTATAGATCTGTTACATGAACCAAATCAGTCTTCTGACAAATGTGTAACATTAATTATCTTTATTGCCATATTTTGTTCATAAATCAAGTTCATTACATTTATTTGTAAGTAAACTAATATGCACTGATGGGAGGACAAAAATGTTTAACAGTTAATAAAATTGATGCACTGTACTATACTCTTTTAAAACACACAATGTCAAGTAACAGATCAGAGTCAAACGTTTATTCCCATTTCTTCAATTACAACCATATCCTCATCAGTTGCCTTCAAAGAATGTGCTTTCAGACTTGCAATTCAGGACGATTTCCCAGCTCTAAATCTAAGTATGCAAGCGATAAACAAATACTGAGGTATTCATCGAACAGAATATTCCTTTATGTTGAGAATGCATACTTAACTGGAATAAACTTAAAATGGTAATAATTAAACAGATTTAACCCTTTATATTCAGTGTTAAAGTGAGACCTGGAAAAAAGACAATGCATACTAACAGATGTGGAATGCCAAGCATCCTTTGAGGGCCACTCGACAATCATTTACATTTATGCATTTAGCAGATGCTTTTTATCCAAAGCTACTTGCATTTGTCAACTATCAATTGCATCCGGGCAAATCTCTCCTAGAGCAAATTAGGGTTAAGTGCCTTATTAAAGAGCACAACAGTGGCAGCCGGGAACCGTGCAATCACAATTGTTTTTTATTCCATACATAAAGTAGTAACTGGGAATGCACGATGAAAAAGTCAAGACTGCCAAGATTAGCATTAAGATTTGATTATTAGGATGAAATTCATGGTATAAAGTGCTTACATCCTATACATTCACTACAACACTATGCTGCCACTTGTATACAGTTTCAAATAGTTCACGTACAGTAGGGGGCCTTGGCTTTTTCCTTTTTGTCACTTTCTCCTCAAAGATTAGTCTTTAAGATTGCAGAATTGGCGTTTTTGATCATCTATTCCTAACGTTGTATATCTAGAGCACTGCTGTAGCCACATTCATTTTCCCTTTGCAATTGCTCTGATAAATTCAGAGATGAATAAAACTTCTATTACTCATCTTAAAAAAATACTATTTGAAAAACAAAAAGAACAAGAGCAAGCCCTCCTTGCAACTCAAGACAAGGAATGTGCACCATGTAGTGATAAATATTGTTAATGCATATCCTCCATCTGATACTATTTACAATATATATTGTCATTTCAAGATAAGGCCTTTTTCAAGCTAACTTGGTGGGAGAGAGTTTATGTTTGTCTGTGTATGTGTGCGTGTGCGTATATGTGTGTGTATGTGTGTGTATAATGGAATGAGGTCTGAGGCAGGTAGGGTAAGGTAGCCAGGAGTATATTTGGGTACAAGCAGACCATGTGATGACAGAGGCTCAAGACGAGATCTTCACTACAGCAACCGCTGTCACGGTTACCACCACTGCAGCGACAGGCGCCCACCAAATCCATTTGCCCTGCAACAGCAAAGACAAGACAGAGATGACATGCTTGAGTCAGCAATATCTGACCTATCAGAGCAGGTTAACAGCCCCTGATATGCACAGGCAGCGACAGAGGCCGGGGGAAATGAGAGAGAGAGAAAGTGCGAGGAGAGAAAAGGAGAGAGAAAGGGAGGGAGCGGGGGGAGAGAGGGAGAAATGCAGACAGTGGCAAACATCACAGATAAACAGGAGAGGACAAGACGGGAAAGAGAATGAGCTCAGAATGGAGTAGCTCGCGCGCACACAAACACTCACTCGCACATACATGCGCGCACACACACGCACGCACACACACTCTCTCACACACACACAGCCAAAAATACATTTTGTTAGATAACAGCAGGACAAAGAGTTAATGATTAGTAGAAGCCCCTGGCACACAGATCTTCACAAAATGTTTTTCGCAGAGCGTCTTGGCCAGGGACAAAAAAACAAAGCAGAATCTTGGAATTAGATGCACTGTGCTGGAAAGGAATGGCGAGGCTGATGCAGAAAAGGGACTCTGGAGGCAAGGGGGGTGGGGGGCATGGGTGGGAGTTGGATGGGTGGGGTGGGGTGGGGTGGGGGGAATGGGAGAAGGGGGCAGAGGGTGAAAGACAGTACAGGATCTCTGTGTACCTTTCTACCAAAACTGGCCGAAGCACCAATACAGCAAAGCCAGGACAAGGCCGATGATTACGGCTAGGATAGGCTGCAATAAGGACAGCTAAAGGAGGGAAGGGATAGTACACAAAAAAAAATCAATGAAAAAGGGGGAAACAAACTGGACATGACTGGATATGGCAGGACTATCCTATGGGTGGGGGATGGAGGGTACACTCTCAAATCTGCACAGAACAACATCAGAGCTGTGTGGCTTCTGCAGTTAATACACTGCTAAGCGGAGGGAACACAAAAAACTGTGTGTGTCTGGTGGAGGGGGGGGGACATGAACTTTCTGAACATCACATCTCACACAAAAGAGTCTTAAAGATAACACAGGTTTCTTAATCACACAGTTAGCACGACAGGAATTGTATTGAGCGGCCTCTGCCCCAAACTGTCACTGTGGCTAGACCAGCTTTGACCGTCTCTCTCCCCAAGGGGGACGAGCCCCACCTGGTTTCCCTTCTCCTGAAGCGTCTTCAGGCTGTCCTGGCACTGCAGCAGCTCATCCAGCGCGGCCTGCTTCTCCAGCTCCAGGCGTTCGCTCTTCTCCCTGAGCTCGGACAGCTCCGACTGGGTGACCTCATACTGCAGCAGGGCATGGAGGGGGGGCAGGGACACAGCACAGCACAACACAACACAGCTCAGTTCAGCTCAGGCAGCAGTTCTGCAACACACTTCACATTTGTGGATACAAAACCAGCCACAAAAGAGTTACTTAAACAAGTATATTTTTGTTTTTGCTGACCGATTTCAAGTCTAGAGGATATATAATCGGTGCAAATATGACATGGAAACACAACATAACTGTGCACACACCATCTCTACAACACAAAACACCATACACGTCATCTCAATAAAGTATCCAACAGAACATCAACTACTAAAGTGTAAACCAATTCAGCTTTGTTGACATTGAGTCATAACCCAACACTGAATGTCAAGATGCTGTGCAGGAACATAGTATGGTATCTTTCAGTAGTTCTACTCTCGACAACATAGCTAGTTCTTAACTCCTTGTAGGAAGAAACTGTGACACCCTGAAGCCACTTCCCGACCCCCTCAGGCTACTAGACTCTTTTACCTCCTTCTGCAGGTCTTTGGTCCTGTTGTTGCTCTGCTCCAGCTGAGTCTGCAGCTTGCTGGTGTCTTTCTGGTGCTGCTCCTGCAAGGCGTTGAGCCTCTGCTCCGTGTCGGCCTGGCTATTCTGCAGGGACTTCAGGCTGCCGCTCAGCGTGGCGTTCTCCTTCTTTGCACTGCAAAGCGTTCAGCAGAACACCTCACTTGACTACGCCGCATTTAAAAATGAGACCTAGATTCAGTGCCAACCACTGTTAGACTCCACTGTCAAACAGTGTCTTAATCCCAATGTCCCCTTAACACTGTGCATGCTTGCAGTTAGGAAACTGTGTAAGCAAAATGAAATGAGTCTCATGAAAGGCTAATTCATGGCAGCTAAGCGTTCAGGGCTTGGAGAGCTAATCAGTGGGGGCAGGGAAACTTGACTGCTTCCTATTGTTGCTTAAAGATGGTGAGTTCAATGGACATTAAAAACAGCCAGACTGGGCCTAATTCATTCCAGAGCCAAAGAGTGTCTCAGAATTTTCCCACAGTAGAAGAAATGCCACACAATAAAATAACTTTCTAGACGCTAGACACCAAACATGTTATTGGAGAGAACAGAAAACATTCAAAATTCTTCTCTCAATGGAGGAAACATTTCATGTTTTACTACATCAACAATCTGTGACAGAAGAACGCTTCCTCTGCACAGAAGAAACGACAGAACATTCCTCATTCTGCTGCACAAACAGTCTGGTTGGCTGCTGATGACTGTGTGTTAGAGTGTGTGTTTATGTGTGTGTGGCGAGGCCCAACCTGTCGAGGTCTTTCTCCAGCTGCTGCTGTTTCCTGTGGAGTTGGTCCTTCTCAGAGCGCAGCACGCCGCACTCGCTTTGCAGGCCGGCCCGCTCCCGCTGGTGCTGCTCCTGCAGCAGCTGCTTCTCAGAGCGCAGGGACGCACACTCCCGCTGCAACTTCTCCAGCTCGCTGGCTGCCAGGTACACACACACACACACACACACACACAAAGGAATACACACACACAAAGGAATGCACACACACACACACACACACATACACACACACAAAGGAATGCACACACAGACATAGGCACAGACACAGACATAGGCACAGACACGCACAGACAGACAGACAGACAGACAGACAGACAGACAGACACACAGACAGACACACACAGACACTTACTTATAAATACATGTCAAAGGATTTCAAATGTTGAGGCTAAATCAAACAGAAATACACAAAATTTATAAAACACACATACCTTCTCTTCTCTGTTCATACATAATGAATAAAAAATATTTCCCAAAAAATCTTTCATTTGGCAAGTATATTCTACCCTTTTTGACACATTCCCTCTCTACAAAGTAAATAGGCAACGAACTAACTGTCAGGGCCTGGCCAGTAAAACTATTCTCCTTTTGAATATCACATTACATAAAATGACACCAGCCAAAGGCTTCCACACGGTTTTATGGGCTACCCCCATCCCCGAGCAATCAGGAAGTAATCACTGTTGGTATGGAGAGGATAAACAGCAGTGACTTTTTTGTGCCAGTGGGGAAGAATCAATAACATCTCATCAATGTGCCCCACTTGTTAGTCGGCTTTCTGTGCCTGCCTATGTGAAGTACACCTTGGATGACTGTGCAGATTTTAAGCAAGCTACTGCTTTTACTGGGCAGCAGGTCTATTTCGGTTTCTCAGGGAGAGCAGTCAATAATAAGGCACAGCAGCACCTTTCCAAGGATCTTGACACAGTCAGTCATCTTAGAATGCACTTATTTTAGCCTACAGTGTCAGTGTTCACATAAATACATGGACCATACATAACTAAGCAATGTCACAATCCCATGATCTCTGAAACATAGAAGTGGGCTACGTATTCCTTGCCATTAGATATCTTGATCTTCCAAATTGTTTGCCTCGATGTGTAGATAACAGAGCCGCTATACCGTGCTTCCTGAGAGTAAAAGGTATTAGTGAGGGGAGGGGTGTGTGCACACCTTGTTGTTTGGCTGCCTTATCTTTCTGTTGGTTCTGCTGCTGGTGGCTGGCCTGAAGGCTGTCCATCTCGCGCTCGTACTTGGCCGCCGCCTGCCTCCATTTCTCCAGCTCGGTGGAGACGGTCTCCAGGTTGCCCTTGAGCGTGGAGATCTCGCGCTCCCTCTGTGCACTGGAGGCCTCCAGGGTCTTGCGCAGGCTCTGAGTCTCCTCCTGAGCCGTGCGCACTTCCTGCCGCATGCTGAAGAGGGCGCTGTCCCGCTGCTCATGCAGCGTCTCCATGTCCTCCTGCACGATCTGAAGCTGGGCTGCGTATGACCAAAAGAGACACACACAGAAACAGTTATACACACAGGAAGGGCATAAGCAAAAACTAACATGTAGTAGGCAAGACAGTCTGTGTCTATGTGACTGAAATTATACAGAGGCATAATTCTCCAATAAAATACACTTACATTGCAGGACCTTAACCTGCTTAGTGGATTGTTCGAACTGTTGTTTGCCAGTCTTCTTCTCCTCCTCTAACAGACCTGTGTGAGACACACAAATAA
>JAVQKI010386584.1:0-10295 GCA_036025975.1 Nematalosa erebi
AAGTGTGGTAAATGAATAATGTTTATTTTATTGTTGCAGGTAAAGACGTATTTAAGATACAGATTGCATCTGCTTTAGGGAAGGAGCATGTTCGTATCCATGTCCCTCCACCCCTGGACAGAGAGGATGGGTCCTTCCTAGTTAGGTACCGACTGTACACCACTCCCAGTTCAGACCTCACAGTCCAAGTTCTCCACAAGAATATACCAGTGGCCAAATCTCCATACATTCTCAAAGGTACAGTAGCGATTGGTCGAATTTTGTATCATGTCAGCAGCTCAAACAATATATTTGCACATATTGACTGATTGGAGAACGGTTGTACTCAGAATGGCAGGAATCAGACCTTTGACAAGGTCCACAAAAGTTGCATTTAGGCCTGACTGGTGATGATATACACACCAGTATGACATTATCATCTATTAGCCCTGCAGTTAGGAAATACCTGTACAAGCGATTACTGACACAGCTGTAGAGTCTGTCCTGGCACGCTGCCTGATCAAGTGTCAAAATCTGTCAAGTTTTAATCAGACATAAGTTAGATCATTAGGATAATTAAGTAGCAGATGCACGCTTGCAAATTGTTAAGAATGAGACATCCCTACTCTGATGCTCCTGTTCTACATAATGCATTTGGCAGCATGACCACTGATGAGTTGGGATCATCATTGAAAAGCTTATAAGGCAAGCACTCAACAGTTTGTTTTACAAACAATATTTTCAAATCATAATGTCCTTAGATGGGATTTCTTATTTTTTTTCCCTCACAGGTTCTTCTACATAATCCTATTTTTCCCAGTGATACTGAATGAATTCATGTGTTATACTCTGGGCCTGTTGCAGTACCAAAACTGTGTAATTGCATTACGTAAACATATCATATCACAATCAGTGATTGTGTTGTTAGATTTCCTGTTCAAGGATTATTCAGATGCTCTTCACTTTACTCAGCTAGACTATAGCTAAAATTGGAACAGCAGAAGCCTGCAGACAGAAAGTCTGCAGTGAAACAGACAGGAACCCAGTGCCATACATGGCTATGCTTTTACAATTTGGAAATAAAGGGGAAGTGAAACTAACTTAAGAGCTTATTCATGCTGCCACTACGGGTGTAGGGGAATTAACTGCATCTCCTATTTAGTAGTCTATCCTTTTTTGGGTTAAGATCTGATGTTCATCTTAGAGCTTGTTAATATTTGTTGGAGGAGTAGACCGCATACTCCCTCATGAACTGTGTGTGGTAGGTAAATAGGCTGATTCTTACTGTATGTCCTCTGAGACATGTTGCCCAAGAAATATACCCACAGAAACTGTAGTCTCTCCAAAGAACACATCCAATCATATGCTTGTCTTTTCTACTCATTCACCTTGCTTTTAGAGTTCTTTGGCCAGTGGTGGGTCACTCTGGAACTGAATATCTGAAGGATTCAATTTAATAGTTTTGAAAATGATCAGTTTAAGGAGAAACATTCACAGCTATCATATTAAGCTGACTTTTGTTTTTTTTTCCTCCTATGTGTTGGGGGAGGGAGGTTGGGTTGTGATCTACTTCCTCTGCTTGCTGTGCAACACTGATCTGTCACGGCTCCCCATCAGACCTGTGACCTTTTCCCTTACTTGCACATCCTGAATGTGCCTGAGATGAAGGACCTGTTAATAGAAATATACCATGCTATAGTTATATGTGTGCAGACAAGAAGGAATTGTGACTGCATGGCGGCCAGTTGCAGCCTACTGTATTGCTCTCTTTCAAGCGGCTTGCCATGAAGTCTAAAATAAAATGTAATGCAGCCTGCTGTTCCATTAATTTAATATTATTTGTGCATCGCACATCATAGTTTCAGCACTGTCCCCAGTGATTTTGAACAACATGGGTATTGACACAAGACTGTTTTCCATTGAAAAGATAATTAGCTTGAAAAAGATGCCTGTCTAAGAAAGTGAGACCGCTTTGTCAATAGTATCATTAAGCACTATAGCATCATTTAGAGTGTTTTAGATGGCGCTCTAAATTTAGCATTGGCCCTCGGTAGCTTAGATTTTTTAGTGTGTGGCCAACAACACTTTTATGCCACCCCTGTGTTACTGCAAGACAGACAGGAAGTGTATATTGTGGTTTGTGGCGTCACTACAATAGATTTAAGTGTAAACACAAGTGTGTCTAACACAAGTTGTCAAACTTCAGCTTGCCTCTTGTGTGAGCCGTTGCATGATCAGGTAACGCTTTACGGTAAGGTAATTCATACATCATTTATGCATTCATGCATGAATATCTCATGAATCGTCAGGAGTTAACATGAATTCATTGTTTGTCTTTAATGCCCTTCTGCTTAAGTAACACATAATCTTAAGCATTTAGTATGATGGGTACATCATTATGAATCATAATTAATTACGCATGATCATGATGTCTTTTTGTGTTTGACAAAATTGTGGACATCACTGTTCATGGAAATAAAGATAGGATGATTGTACATGAATTATCATGAATACATGCTTACTTAATGTTTTGAATTGTGATGAATACTTAATTTTTTTTTAAACTAAGCATTACTTTTCATAACTTATTTATATTTGTGGCCCCTCAGTTAAAGTGGTGAGTGGTTATGTTGGTGGCAAAAATTGGGCATTTACATTGAAAAGTTAGTTATTTATGAGTTCATCATATAAAATTAGTGTAAATGGGCTTGGATGATAAAAGATTTTGTGTTCAATAAGGTACACCTTGAGTTTCTTTTTTAAAGTATATGCTTTGGGCTTTTGTTGCCTTTAATCAGATAAGATTGCCAATGTATAACAGGAAATGACAAGGGAAAGATATGGGCAAGGTTGGGAAATTACCTCGGGCCTGAGTCAATCTTAGCACCCCTGGGTCTATGGTATGGATACCTTACTGGGGCAACTGTGCCACGGCACCTCACCCCTCACCCCCACCCTGAGTTTCAAGTGCCAATCTCACATGCCACACATACATGGACTGCAAGTTGTCTTGGTCACATTAATAAACATGAAAGGTGTGCATCAAATCAATTCAATTATATTTGTACAGCGCCTTATACAATAGGATTAGGACTCATGGCTTCCTAATATTTCTGCTAGGCCCAGTGTATCATGAGTACTGTGACTGCCCTGAGGAGGATGCTGGGGACTGGAAGGCTGCGTTGGACTGCCCAGCTGATGACCCTCAGGTCGAGGCTGACTTTGTGCCCTTCCCCTCCATCGATTTGACGCAAATCCGTGAAGAAGTGCCCCGGCGCTTTGCTCAAAGGGGCGGCCTGATCCACTACACCATCCTCAACAACCAGCTGCACCGTCGCACACGGGGCAAGTACACAGACTTCAAGATGTTCTCAGATGAGATGCTACTCTCAGTCATGAGGAAGGTAAGCAGCCATGACTTATGTCGGACATAACTGTTAAGCCTATATCAGGGTGCTTGGGCAGATTACAGAAGTCTGGAAAAAAAAACATCTACATGTACAAAAAATATTAGAGGTCAAGGATCAAAATCACACACAAAATTCCAAAAGTGGAGGGCCCAAAGAAGTAATAATCCATTCAGAAAAAGCTTTTCTATACTTTAGGCTCTTAAGGTCAGTTCATATATTTATGTCACAAGGGTTGGATATAGTACTGTATACTCCATGCATCATGAGTGGTTGACCGATGTAAAGGCCAGGATTTGTGGTAGTAGGTGCGTTTGCCAGATATGGAGTTTTACCTGAATGTTGGTGACTGGCCGATGGAGAAGAGGAACATGGGCGATGCGCCTGGACCTGTGCCCGTCATCTCATGGTGCGGCTCTACGGACACGCGTGACATCATCCTGCCCACATATGACATCTCACACTCCACTCTGGAGACCATGAGGGGTGTGACAAATGACCTGCTCTCCATCCAAGGGCACACAGGTGGGTGATGTTTGCTGTCTATGGGGAGGGTGAGAGGTGTATCTCACCAACAAATAAGAACAAAGTATCTGAAGACACTTGCGTAACTCCAGTCGAACACGAATGTCATCTGTAACAATCTGAGATGCAAGAGTGTACACGTCTGAGATCAGTTAAGAGGGAATTTCACCATGTAAACAGCAGTGTTGACATGGAAGTGTCATATTTAGTGGTGCCCTAGCCAGGCCGTGCCTGCCTTCGCAACTTCCGCTCGATTTTTCTCCCTCCAGTGCTACAGTACGTCTGGGTCTGGTCCAACAGGCATCTTAACCTGGCCAGTCAGGCACATCTCACGTGGGGGGTGGTTGTTGTTTAGAGAGTATACAATTTTCAATAAATTCGATCCAGCGCATTACATTGGCTACATGACGACCAAACGTTGCTGATTGGGTGAAATCAGATCCAATAGTTTCAAACTTCAATCCAAGCCTCCAGTAAGAAATCCTTTGTCAATTACTGAAGTTCCCAACCCTCTGTACGAACGAAATGGAGTATGAGGGGAAGGCAAGGCCGGGCTAGTGGTGCCCAAGTGGTCTGTATGAATTCATGATTCACAGGTTTAAGTAGGAAAATATGAAAAAAAAAAAAAAAACAGAAGTCTTACTGTGGGGCTGTTCACCATTAAGAGTTTCAGTAGCTTCTACTAAGAAAGTGATTCCCAAACTTTTAACTGCCATGTACTCCGGGACACTCTATGTCCTACAGAGTACCCCAGCACCATGAACCGCTTGCTATCACAAAAAATATGTCTGCATAAATAAAATGTGAACACATGGTGCATAATAATGTAACAGTTGTACGTATTGGAGAATGTAGATCTTTTTCCACATATTTTCTGTGAACATAATGCTTGTGAAAGCCTATTCACATATTTATTTTGTGGTGTACCCAGGGGTACTTGCACCCTAGTTTGACAACCACTTTTCTGAGATTTTTATTCCGAAAAGCCACATTCATGTTGATCATGAGGAGTTCTGTTATGGTTACTCTTTTATAGACAGATATTTTCAGACAGTTGTGTATCTTTGTCTCATAGGTCCAGTGTGGTCCAATAAGACAGAGAAGGCCTTCTTCAGAGGCCGAGACAGTCGTGAAGAGCGCCTCCACCTGGTCACCCTGTCTAAAGACAACCCTTATCTTCTGGATGCTGGGATAACAGCCTACTTCTTCTTCCGGCAGCAGGAGAAGGAACTCGGCAAAGCGCCGCTTGTCGGCTTTTTTGACTTCTTTAAGGTATGAAAGGCTCTGGAAAAGTCTGAATCACCTTTCACTTCAACAGCTTCAACATTGTGAGACACACTGCATCACATCCTTAAAAAGATACCGCATTTCAACAGACATTTTCATATATTCCTGTCTGTATCTTTATCCAGACAATAGACATTGTCATTTCATTTTCTTATCCAAAGATCATGCTAATGTTATGTATATCCAGTCACCAGATGCAGTGCTTATCTGTTCTTGTGTTCATGCCAGTACAAGTACCAGGTAAATGTGGATGGCACGGTGGCTGCATACAGGTTCCCGTACCTGATGCTGGGCAACAGTCTGGTCCTGAAGCAGAAGTCTCCATACTATGAGCACTTTTACACACACCTGAAGCCTTGGAAACACTACATCCCTGTGGAGAGAAACCTTGTAGACCTCATAGAAAAGATCAAGTGGGCTAAGGTAGGAAGGTTTTGTTTGTTTTGTTTTGTTCTGTTCTCACGCAGAGGGTCGAGGGTTAAGATGTGTTGATGTGTGTGTGTGTGTTAGGGTTGTTGTGTGCTCACAACAAGTCTCATCTCTTTCACAGGACAATGATGCTGAAGCAGAGAGTATAGCTAAGGAGGGGCAGCGATTGGCCAGGGAGCTTCTTCAGCCTCACAGACTTTATTGCTACTACTACCTGGTCTTACAGGTGAACATTTCTCTCCCTAAACCTTCCATGCATTTATTATATCACACTATCCTGTCAGTGAATTTCAAGGACCAAGATGCTGCTGTTGTGTAATGTTATAAAATATTATAATATCACTGAAATATGGAAATCACATCCGAACTATTTTTTAATACGATTCTACATGAAAGTGACTAGATGCTATATCCATTCTTTGCTTTCTCAGACTTATGCATCACGACAGTTGGGTCAGCCAACAGTTCACCCTGACATGGAGCTGGTGCCACAGCCGTCAGACCACTCTAGCGTGTGCTCCTGCCAACGTGGGGCTCAAGCCAGCAGAGCCAGCTCCAGGAAGGATGAGTTATGACAAACTACACACGTTATGATGCGTGAAGCAACTGAATTCGTTATGAAGAAAACATCAAACAGGCTGTGATTGGGTAGAAAAGACCATAAAGCAAAACATCATCATGAACAGAACTTCGGGTGAGAGGAGTTCTGAAACAAAAAGGAGAGTAGGCTACTTCGGATGAAACAAAAAATGTGGAGACAAGTAATGACAGACACAGCTCCACTGGGGCGTATGTCTGAACTGCACTGCACTGGAGCCAGGGAAAAAGACTCTTAGAAAACACTACTTTGGACTTCAGTGAGTGTAGTTTAGGACACAACCACCATGAGATATCTGCTTCAGATGCACTGGACTCGGCAAAGGAAAAGAACATTAAGTAGCTCGGGCAGTAAGAGAGAGTAGAGGTTTACTGTTTTACACCACATAAGTGTTTTTGTTGTTTTTTTTTTTGTTACTGAACTGTGCTGACACATATTGGCATTGTCAGAGTTGTTAACTGAAGGAGGGGGCAGCATTCCACACTTCTGTGCCAAAGAGATCAAAACAGGAGATTATTCAGTCCAAGAACCCAAGATTATGTCATGAATTCAGTTGGATTGTGTAAGGGTGTATAGTCTTCAAGTCCTTCAATATTTCATCTGAGGTTAATGGTGCTTCAACCACCAGCTTTCTGTTTTGGCAAATATGGTCAATTAAGTTTGTTGGAATTGTAGTGCTCAACAGTGACCTTAATGTATAAGGGTGTAGTGCCAAATGTTTTTTACTGGGAAATCTGTTTACATTTGTTAAGCTAAATGTTTATACTACCCTGGAAATCGGGGAGATGTTAAAGTGTTACCTTAAGTGTTTTAGTTGCATATGTAATGACAACTTACCACAATACCCCCGCTTCATTTCAAGTTTATTGGAACTGTAGAGTGGCCATAGTGATGTATAACTGCTGTCAGTGACCCAACATGACTGTTAGAGTAGTCAAGCGGAAAAAATTACATCTGATTAGTGGTGTCTGGTGACTGTACCGTATTGTGCAGTATGTATCGTGCTGTAGACCTCCTAGAGGTATTACTGCATACTCTTGTGAGATCCTAAAAAGCTCAGTTGACATCGTCATATGCCTACATTCAGAAATTACACGTTCAGTAGTCACATTCTACTAAAAGTAAATCATTTCAATATTTTCTGGCCTCAATATACATTTTTTTAATTCTTACCTTTTGAGAAATGTGATGAATGGGACAGTAAATAAATGTGCATAATGACCAATATTTAACATGTTTTTTTGTGAGGGTCTTTCCAAAGTGTCAGCCATCTGTTGTTCCTTAAATCAATCAGTACTTTGTTTTGATTGGGCTGAGTTCACAATTTCCGTTTCTTGTACAAAAGGAAGGAGGTGGGTGGGACATTGTTGCCAGAAGCAATGGGTCAGTGCATTAACACTGGGTCAAATCTACCCTACACTACCATTCAAAAGTTTGGGGTGACTGTTTCCCATAAAAACATGTGACGCAAAGTGTGCTAGGGTAGGTTATATAACAAAATGAATACAATAGCCAAATATCATTAGAAATTGATATTTATAATTGCTTATATTTTATTGATGTTTAATTTAGGCTAGAAAATGCAGTGACTTTTGAAAACAAGGATCCTTTCAAATAACCCCACATTTTCTAAATGGAAGTGTAATAGCAGGCTATGCCCATTCTACTTTGCCAAGTGTTCTGCAGTGGTTTGGGCAATATACTCTACAGCAGTAGCCTTACTGTACATGACATACAGTACTGTGTATACCCTCTTGCTGTGTGGGATATGAGCACCAAATTCCATTTGTTCTCAGCTTAACATTTCCGGCTTTTTTGAGTTATTTTTGTATTTGCAACCGTAGCACAGAGTGGAGTCCAGTTATGACACACTGGTGTGAAACACACAAAAGGATGACACGCGGGTGAGCTTTCACTTTAATTGGTAGCCCTGTGTCACAAATTCAGAGATAAGACAAGAGCAATAAAAGCAGGCCGCACCCAGCAACACAATCAGTTGGATAAAAGTGCCGACTGGATTCTGCCCCGTACTGTATACGCGAAGAGTCGGGCTGCTTCTGCACAACATGTAATGCTTAAATACAAGATCACCCAACAAAGGGTTAAACATGCATCTGTCGTCTCTCTCTTTCACACTCACACGCACACACACACACCTCACCTCACCCATACAAACACAGGTTTTTCAATTAAATTATTAAGGATATATACACAATAATACCTACCAAAGGGTGTGTGTTAATGTGGGGTTAAGGACCCATTTGCCTTTGTAGGTATGTTACAGAAACACTGTACACTTAGTGAGACCCCTGGCATGAGAACATCCCTCCACTTTTAGTTGTCTTGCATGAAGAGCACTGTACTCAGAAAATTTCGGTTATTCTTCAGGGCCTCACACAAAAATATCACACCATACCCAGCTTCCTCATCTTCAGGAAAAAAAAAGAAAAAGAAAGACAGCCTCCTTATGAGAAGTACCACACATGTTTCCAAATAGCCTGTTACACCAAAAGTGGACCCCATGATCTTCCTACCCAAAAAAGAACCGAATAACTAAAGAAAAATTCCAGTGGCAAGTAAGATTTACCAATTTTTTAACACCATTAATCAAATTTAAGTGTGTGATTCTTTCTGCTTTTTCCACTTTGGCATCACCACCCAGACTGGATGCTGTGCCAAATCTGAGGCGAAATAACAAATTAATGAGAATTTGCGGTTTACAGATATCCTTTCAGAAAACTGAAAACAAGTACTAGACTGGCTCTAATGTATCATAAAATGACTGTGGGAACTTTTGCCGTTTCTACCAATAATATCTCCACATTTTCACACTTTTGCCTACTTTGTGAAATCCCATCACCAGACAGACGTTTACTGTTTTGAATAAAAATGATATTAAAAAGAAAAAAAAAAATGATGGCACCAGTGAAAATCTACAGAACAAAGCCATACTCCCAAGGCCTTCATTTCACTGAGGAGTAATAAACAAGTTGAATGACCTGCAAAACTTTTTTCCAACTTTATACCATTATCAAGATCCTAAGCGCAAACACAGGCTGGTCTGCACAATGCTTCCACACCCTAGAGAATAATTTCATGCACATGACTTAGCGCTTTATTGCCCGTCAGGGACATTAGGGCCCATATTCAGATTCTA
This sequence comes from Nematalosa erebi, assembly GCA_036025975.1. Taxonomy (NCBI): domain Eukaryota; kingdom Metazoa; phylum Chordata; class Actinopteri; order Clupeiformes; family Clupeidae; genus Nematalosa; species Nematalosa erebi. The sequence goes on from JAVQKI010386584.1 coordinate 9,383, forward strand.
CTGTTGCAGTGGGGGGAAAAAAAAGTGCACACCAAATCCATCTTTCATCTCACATGCATCTTGTTGATCTGTTCAGCAGTTAGCATCAGTGTTTGTTCCTCCAGCAACAAAACAAATTCAATTTCATAAAAGTCCCCTCAAAAGACCTCAAAAGTTAGCATTAGCCTCAGGAGTGGCCGTCACCTGGTAAGCCTCCGGCCCAGATCTGCCTCGGGGATGGGGGGGTTGAGGGTTGAGTTTCTAGCTAACTGAGCTCCACTACGGCCTCCCACTGCTACAGCATTATATGACAAGTCACACCACCTGGCAACAAACATCTGATCCGACGTTCACTCAGTCCCATTCATGATGTTGGATCACTGTCGGTCACAAGTGGCCATTTCTCCACTTACACACTAATGCTCGCACACCACACACACGCATCCTTCCATCCTTACATCACACGCTGTCCATTAATGATGACATCATCAAACTCCTCCTGCAAAGAAATGAGAGGTGGCAGAAAAAAAAAATGATATCTTGTCTTGTCCTGTCACTCTTTTGTCAATTTCATTTTAAAAAGTATATAATAAATCTGTATGCTCACCTCCTCACTCTCCTGCTCCTCCTCTTCTTCCTCATCATCATCTTCCTCCTGCATGGGAGTGTCCGCTGCCCCACCTGCACGCAGCAGGGCCTGCACTTCTCGGTTTGGCCTGTGGAGGGCGCAGTAGAGCGGGGTGTGACCAGCATAGGAGCGCTGGTCCACTGCTGCCCCTGCACTCAGCAACAGCGCCACTAGTTGGACACTCTGGGCCTCTACAGCCCAGTGCAGAGGTGAACGGCCTGAACTCAGGTCCTACAAACAGTATACATTTAGAAAAGAAAGAAAGAGAGAGAGAGAGAGAGAGAGAGAGAGAGAGAGAGAGAGAGA
>JAVQKI010386770.1:0-13489 GCA_036025975.1 Nematalosa erebi
ATAAATTTCAAACCCCAGCTAAAGAAATGAAGTCCAGGTGAACACTGAATCAAAGGACTGCTGTGTCATGCATTCATGCATGCATGCATGCAATAGTCTGATGATTAGAGTCTAAGTGTTCATTCATGAAGGATTCATTGAGATTAGTGGCAGCAGAGCTGAAGCTTTGATTGCCGTAATGTTTGAGTGAGTGAGTGAGTGAGTGAAGTGGAGTTCACACATGCTACTCGCCCATCACTTTCTCACTGAAATAGCTTGTTATCAAGGTTTTCTGTTTACTAGTCACTGCTAAAGTGTCAGAGGGAAACACATTAAAAGCCATACTGTAATTACACATCGGTGCATGCAGTTACGTTTACTTGACTTACAGTTCACTCACTTGTCATTTAGTTTGTTTCACATATGGTTATGAACTACAGTTTCTCTGCATGAACTGTGTACCGTGTACTGTGAACCAAAGTACTGTGTACTGTGAACCAAAACCAAAACACGCTTTGTCTCTGAATGGTAAATCTCCAGGGAACTCGCTTTTTCAGTTAACGGCCAATCAACGGTATTCTCCATTACTATCAATAATCGTTTCTATCACATAGCTAGTTTAAATATTCTAATCTTGACACCCGCCCATCCCTTGTCACTTGCCTGTCGCTGCCATTGCATTGCTCAAAACATTCATATTCCATTGTCCGTCATTGCTAAGCGACGGCTGAGAGAGTGGGTGAGTATGTTAGTGAGTGAGAGCGAGCGAGAGAGTATAAGAGTATGTGACAGTGAGAGAGTATGCAAGTGATGTGAGAGTATGTGAGAGAGTACAGTATGTGAGTGATGTGAGTGTATACGAGTACTGTATGTGAATGAGTGAGAGCGAGAGACTATTTGAGTGATGTGAATAAGTGAGTGAGTGATGCGAGTGAGTGATGTGAGAGAGCAGAGCAAGTGGGTGAGTGATGTGAGTGAGTGAGTGAGTGAGTGAGTGAGTATGTGAGTGAGTGAGTGGTTGAGTGGTTGAGTGAGTGAGTGAGTATGAGAGTGTAAGCTAGATGAGTAGGATCCAAGATCAACTCCCATCAGCCCCTCCCCTCTGGAGCAGGCTTCAACAGGCACCCAGGAGCCCAGCCTTCTGCTCCTGTGTGTGTGCCACAGGACCCCCTCACCCCCTCTCTCATTCACTTGAAACAAATCACTTCAAAGGCACAGACAATCCTCCCAACCCTTTATCCTCTGGCTCTCCAACACATTTCCACGCCATGGCATGACTTCAAGACAAAAGAATCCCCTCACAGGAAATTCATCACAGCGAATGTTCACTGTAGTGTGGAGGCCTTTGCTATCTGTGTGCAGCTTGTTCCGGCAGCGCCTGGCAAACAGGCAGCGTTAGCATGGGCCATTAGCACAAGGACAAAGAGGGGGCTCCCACCTGGAATGTGAGTGCCGTTGTACTTGATGTGCATCTCATGGAGGCCCGGCTCGGTGGGGGCGTACTTGACCGTGACCGTGCCGTCCTTGTTGTCGATGATCTCAGGCTGGGCCGTCTTTCCTGAGGGCATGTGCACCTCTCCTGGGCAAGCAAAAACACGCAACACATCCACTCAGGCTCCTTGATGATGACTAGTCATGATAGCTATTGTTTACAGCTTTTTGTCTCGCAGGCTTTTCCTGATGAAGACGGATAGGAGGCCTTCTGACAGGCACCTTTTGTGGATTGTTTACCCTCTTGCTCTACAGGAAAGCCAACCTCTTAATGGACCAGTATTGTTAGTCTGACAACAGCTCAATTAGGCTGCTAGGCTCCAGCCTGGAATATTTACAATCTCTATACAACTTGGACACCCACCACCAGACTGAGTGATGTGTTTTTCGTAAGAGAATGAGATCTACACCATATTCTAGTCAGTTATGTATGATGGTTGACAAAGAGGACAAAGTAAGGCACATTAGGTCATTTACTGGCCTCACATGTGTGTGGGCATGTCTATGTGTGCATTCAATCCCTTGTGAGATCATGCAGAGAAAACAGCAAAAACAATACACCTCCTCAAACGGCAAAAAGCATGCAAGTCTTACCTGTGACCTCTCCCTTCTGAAGGGTAAAGGGAATGACCATGTCGAAGGGCCTGAAGCCTGTTCCGTTCATGCTGTTGACGGGGATATAGGTGCCGTCGGTCACCTACGGGGAAAGATCAGAAGGCCCATGGCGGTCAGTGTGGTGTGGAGGGAGAGCTTGTACTGCTGGCCTCTCCAGCGTCCTCCAGTGCCATCCACTGTGAAAGAACCAGGCAGCCAGAGCAAACGGTGGGAGAGAGACAAGCCTTTTGGTGGGGTCAGCAACAGCAGTGACGTGCATTTAACACCAACAGAGAGGAAAGCTAGTTTTGCCCTTTATCCCGCTGGGAAAGCAGAGAGTCTGGAGGCCCTGAAGAGGACAAAAACAGACAAAGAGAAGACAGACAGACGGGGGAAGTGTGCTAGAAATAGACAGCGGGTGATAGCGAGGCCATGTGTGCAGTGCAGCGACTCCGGTCCTTCCACATCTCTGCCCACGATCTCCCTGCAGACAGCCCACTCGGCTGCCCCGGAGCGTGGGAACGTGAGGCTGCCCCTGTTCCACGCCTGCCGTGCTGCTATCACTGGGGAGGCAGAGGCAAGGACTCTTCTGAAGTCAGGCGAAGGAAAAGGTGCCGCTAAGACTGGGAAAACAGAGCATCAAACCCAAGGCTGAGGGGAGAGGCCACCCTGCAAAACATGATTGGTGAAGCCCAGGACAGGGACAGGGAATCAGACAGGCTTTAGTGCTGGCATCAAGTAGGAAAGAAGCAGTGGAAACAGGCCAGGGAAACCAAGGGGTTCTACGCATCTCCTGAGGTGTTGCTTCATTAGGAAAAACACAAGTGCATTCAGACAGCCCTTAAGAGATGGAAACATGACAGACAGACGAGCAGCTCAACAGAGTGTGCTAAGGGCCTGGAACAGTGGGAGAGGCCTTGGCAACAGTGTGGAAGAGTGAGATTGTGTGTGTGTGTGTGTGTGTGTGTGTGTGCGTGCATGTATATGTGTGTGTGTGTGTGTGTGTATGTGCGTGAGTGTGTGTGTGTGCGTGCGTGTGTGTGTTTCTACCCAGGGTTGGAAACCAGCTCCAGGAGCTCCCTGCTGCTGTTGAGTGGCCTGCTGTTGCGCCAAAGGAACCTCATCTGTGGCCTGAGGGAAGTCATATTGGAGGCTAGCAAAAGCATTCTTACACACACACACAAAAGCACACACACACACACACACATGGACACTGTGCACCTCACCATTACAATCTACTGCTCATGCACACGTCAGTACTGACTGACTGCACACACACCAACCCCAATGACCTGACACACCATGAGCGACGTGGCCTTGGAGAGTTTCACGCCGAGACGCCTGGAATGCCAACATTTTTGCCAACAGGACTGTTTACATTTCATTCCAGCACTCGGATAGGACTGACAGTAGAAGCCATTGAAGGCCAGCACAGAATGCAGTCCTGACATTCTCAACATTACTTTCAAAAGGACCTGAGGCACAGAATGATCAAACTGTAGAAAACTGATAAAGCTGCTCAACTACATGCACACATCCACATATCACACAGTTCAGTGGGACTCATTGAGGTTTGCTGTCAGTGTCTCAGTTGTCAGTGAGTCGCTCCACCACTGAGGAGAGAGATGAAGAGCTCTGTCTCACCGTGACTCTGAAGGGGCTTTTGGGGATGTTCTCGCCACCGAAGCGCACGTAGATGACGTAGGTGCCGGGCTTGGGGGCCGTGTAGAAGATGTCAAAGGTTCCGTCTTCGTTCTCGATGACCTCGGCCTCTACCTCCGTTCCGTCGGGGGTCACCACCACGCAGGACACCTTGCCTTTGCCTGCCCCCTTGGTGTTCACCACAAAGCCCACCTCCTCGCCAATGCCAATGGTGGGGCCGATCCCTGGCCCTGAGAGAGGGGGTGGGGTGGGGCACATACAAAAGTCCTTCTTAAACATCCTCTATGCATGAATTCAAAACACAGGCCTCTGGTAGACTCAATGTATAGAGCGCTTTCACCATGGAATACCCTGGACTCTGGATACGCTATTAAAATAGCACACTACAAAGGGACTTTGTGCAAACGCTCCACTGACTGACAGGAAATGCATGTAGTCATTAACAAGTCATTAGAGTCGTTAAGAGTTCCCGTGCTTAAGGCAGTTCACAATTTGTTGAGGTGGTTTGGTGGTTTTGCTGTTGTATCAAATTACACACAAGGCTCAGTTTAATCTCTTTCACTGTATATGTTTGGACTTGTGGAAGCCTTCATGCAAGGAGATGAGCTATGATGTGGACAACATTATCAAGGGAGAAAGTGGACATTTAAAGAACAAATGAACAAATCCCACAAACTCTGTGTTTTCACACATAGCTGGCCTGAGAAAGGCTGCAGATCTTTGAGCTTTTACAACAAGCTGACTTTCACTTTACGACAAGGACAATATGTCTAGAAGTAGCTAGTGCTACCGGGTGACGGGGAGTGGTGTTGGCTTCCACCCACCTGTGACTGTGCACTTGCTGGCATCTCCAGTGGTGGTGGCACGCACGCGGTAGGGGGAGGTGGGGATCTCGTCTCCACCGTACTTGATGACTATGGTGTAGCGGCCCACCTTATCGGGCACGTAAGACACTTTGTACGTGCCATCATGGTTATCCTGGATGTTCACCTTCTTGGGTTTGCCGTCCTGATCCTAGAACAGATCACAGGCATTCAGAGACATTCATTTCCCATTTCCATCTAAAACACTGATATAGTGTCAGAGGGACAAACTGGGCGTGCGTTCTCTCTAGGTGTGTGTTTGGCAAGCATGCCATGTAGCTCAACATGTAGTGTATTGCCTAGTCTAGTTATGTCTCCATTTGCCCTAGGCCATAAAATCATGCATTTCTTCATGCTGCTTCAGTAATGTAGTGTGTGTGTGTGTGTGTCTACTACCCCACTGCTCCCTGTGTGTGTGTGTGTGTGTGTGTGTGTGTGTGTGTGTCTCTACTACCCCACTGCTCCCTGTGTGTGTGTACACTACACCATTGCTCCATGCCATGTGGGTATGTATGCAATGTGTGTGTGTGTGTGTGTGTGTGTGTGCCAAGCACCTTGGAGTGACGGCATGACAGCACACGCTGCACACACAGCTTCACACACAGCTTCACACAGGCAGAGGCAGATACAGTACAGTATGGGAGACATGAGAGGGAAGAAAGACAAGACAAGAGCAGAGGGCAAGACCAAAACAAGACAATCACAGAGTCACGGGGAGGCAGGGGAGAGAACAGTCTGGAAAAGGCAGAGAACAGTTTGGAAAAGAGAGGGAAAAAAAAAAAAAAAAAAGTCCCACATGTTGACAGAGATCCTGAGCTGAGACAGACGTGAGATCACTTCCTGCCCGAGCCTGAGGGGCCGTAAACGGCCCTGGGTGTTTTATGGCAGCTGTAATTAAAGCGTGAGCTTCACCCCCATTACTGCGCGCTGCAGGCACAGTGAGTGATGGGGGCTCCTGTGACTCACTGAGGTGACCCTGAGCCAGGAGCCCACTCACAGGACACGCCGGAGCCAGAGATGCTTATCCAGCTCCCCTCTCCCTCTCTCTCTCTCTCTTTCTCACTCTCTCCCTCTCTCTTTCTCTCCTCCCCCCTCTCTATACCTCTCTCTCTCTACCTCTCTCTCTCTCTCTCTACCTCTACCTCTCTCGACCTCTCTCTCTGTCTCACAGCAACCAGCCACAGACTTCTGGCTGCGGTGAAGGTCAACTGAAAGAGTGGAGAATCCCTCTCTAATGAACCTGTTGCTCCTAAAGCTGCGCATAAAACACCATCATCTCCCACTGCGGCCCATGTGAGGAACAGTCCATGTTAGCGCTAACGCACTGGGCCTGGGGAAAGGCAACTCTGCTCCAGTATGAGCGCTAGGGGGCAGGGGAGGGGAGGGGGGCGGAGGCTAACTGACAGACGTGTGGCTGTGCGTGGGTGTAGGAGCGAGGAGAGGCTCTCACGGTGATCTGCACGGACAGCTGGCCCTCCCCTGCGTCTTTGGCGTCGATGGTGAACTCCACGGGCAGGCTGGCGGGCACTCCCGTGGTGAGACCAGGACCGCTCGCCCGCACTTTACTGGCGTCGTGAGTGGGCAGCACCCGCAACTTGAACGGGCTGAGAGGACAAGGAGAAGCAGATGAGGTCACATGAGGTTATGGGCTTCCTGGGCCAATAAAATCACACGTCAAGCAATCAGTAGCTCTGGGCGGATAAATGATTCACTGCCATGATGTCAATGTCAATACCAGTATCCATGAGATAAGCTTAATAAAAATTGTTTCCTAGGAAAGCAATTTGGACCTGTGTGTGTGTGTGTGTGTGTGTGTGTGTGTGGGAGGGGATAGCGTACCTGCGTGGAACCTCCTCATCTGCGTACTTGACTGCTAGGTTATAGAGGCCCTCTACTGAGGGTGTGTAGGCTACCGTGTGGGTACCATCGCCATTATCAGTCACCTCTACTGGCTCTGCAACACCTACACACACACACACACACACACACACACACACACACACACACACATCAGTCCACAATCTATTCATGAGCTACTGACATTAGTGCGAGTGAATGTGGCATGTGGACAAACCTTTGGGTCCAGTGACGGCCACAGAGAGAGGCGCCACTCCAGCCTTGCTGCAGTCCACAGTGAAAGTCTGCGGGATCTTCGCCCTGACGCCTGAGCCCACGCCGGGGCCAGAGATCTTCACCTTGCTGGAGTCCACCACATCCTTCACCGGCACTTTAAAAGGGCTGCCTGCAAGCCAACAACCACAGACAATGGAGAGGTTTTTCAACCAATGCCTATGTTCAGCTGAGCACTAAGAGAGGAAAGTTCTAGATCAGGAAAGCTGGGATCTTTCGTAGTGTAGCGACCAGATATTCCTGACTTGGCCCAGAAGAAGCCTTCCGCCACGGGGTGTAACCATCCCCAATAAAACACACCTTCTCTGTACGGACTATAAATCTTATGAGTGTCATGGATATTTAAATACATGTCATGAAATGAACACAGGTTTGTGAGAAACCTTTTTAATTCTTCATAATTAAACAAGAGGGGTTGAGGAAACACACACACAGACATGTAAAAACGCTCTCTCATGCTCTTTGGTCATTTGATAAAAGCCAAGCAGGGCAGACTGCATGACTGTCTGGGGGTGATGGGGGTGCTGTCTGCTCTGCTGTTCTGAGTGTTGCGCTCCAGATGTGCTAGCCGCGCTCCAGCGTGTGCAACACAATACCGAGACCATGATTTAGGAGGCTCATTTCCTCGCTGTGGAATGGGAGCGCGGCGGACGAGCACACAAGCGTGTCATTGATGACTGCGCAGCCGCCACCGCTTCCCACACAGCAGCGGATCTGGTTACAGCGCTATCTGGAGCGCCGCGCAGGAATGCAGGGCAGCGTAGGAAACACGGCTGGCGACTACTGCCTGCCCTTGGCACATTCTTGGCATGGAAATTTAATCAGAGGAAAAATTTTTAGGAGGGGGAAAAAGAAAAAAAGTCCATGTTGGGAAAAACAAACTCCACTCTTGTGTTTTTACACCATGACACTGCAGGAGTTTGCATGCAGGCTTTGAGAACGAGCTGAAACGTACACTCTGCTCCCCAATCATGCTACAGTACCTGGAATATGCTTCCCTCCGTACGTGATGTTGACGTCGTACAGGCCAGCCACGTATGGTGTGTACTCCACATTACAGCTGCCATCTTTGTTGTCTTTGCATGACATTTTGGACTCTGAAGGACCTTCAACAGTGATGCCCAAGCCTCCAATACCAGCCCCTCTGTGAAGACGAAGAGAGCCATTAAAATGTCATTCAGCTCCACCTGGAATACTGTCCAGTACTGGTCAGCAGCTGGGTTAGGTACCTGGTGATGATGGAGAATTTGTTGCCCTTGTCTGTGAGGGCCTCCGCCAGCCCTGGGCCCTTGGCCACGACCCGTGTGGGATCACAGCCGTCAGTCACCCCCACCTGAAAAGGACTATTAGGCACTGGTGCGTCATCATAAAGCACCTCCACACTGTGGGCTCCTGGACACAACCACACAAAACACAGTTCTGAGGTCAGTCCAACACATAGTAGCATGAGGGTCAACATTCTATCATTCAAGTAGTTAGCAAACTCAGCAAAAACACTTTTTTTCCACCTTTAAAACATGTTAAGACAAAGGTGAAAAGCTAGATGCATGAGGCGCTATGCAGTTACCCAATGAAACACAAGGGCTGTGCTCCACAGAGGCGGCGCCTGTTTGTTTTTACCGTTTTCAAAGGGCGTGTACTCCACGCTGTAGGTCCCATCTCCTTTGTCTGTTATGGTGCAGTCGGTGAGGGCGCCAGAGGGGTTCTTCACCTGGGCCTTGATGTGGTTGCCACCTGATTTAGTGAGGGGCTGAGCGTCCACAGTGAAGTCAGTGGTAGCCTCTCTGAACACCCCTGTAGGACAACAGAGGGAGGGAGGAACTGAGAAATGAAAAACTCTCGAAAAAGAACATGCAGACTCTCGGCTTGGGAGAAAAGGATGACAAATTTGTTTCATGAGCTCTCCAACTGTTTGTAAAACTGTCATCACGGAACCATAAAGCTTTGAGGCAGAAGGAAGGTTCTTTCAACAAAATGTCTGGACAGTAGAACACTAACTTTTTATGCTGGACTGAGGTTACAGCTGTTAAATTCCAAAAGCAAAGAGACATGGAAGAGACAAGTAAAGGACTGGGCCTTTTGATTGACCTGCTTTTCAATATCCATATTTCAAATGAGAGAGAGACCATGAAAGGCCAATGATGTCATGGGAACTCTCAAAACATGCAGATGACGGCAATAGCTCTTTCCGCTTTTGAAGAAGAAATCCGGTGTAAATCAGTCAACAGCCCTGTTGTTTAGGGTCACAGAACGCTATGTGTAGCGAAACAAACCAGAGAGCTTGATACAACACAGACCAGAACAGTGAACCAATTACTAATGTTAAGTGAATAGGGCATAGTGAAAAGAGTCTCTTTGCCCCATTCAGTTAGCATTAGCTGTCAATTTGATATATGGTGTATGTCCCACTCACTGGACTCAGGGACCTCAAACAACAGTGCTTCTGGTGGATTGATTTACACCACATTTCTCCTTTAAAAAGAGGAATACACCCAACATTAGCAAAAGCGTATTAGGAGTAAGAGACAAAAGACAAGTACAGTCCACAAAACAGCAGGAAACTGTCATCTGAAACGTCCCACCAACCTGGACAATTGTTAAAAGCATTTGCCTGCTATGGAATGTTTTGTTTTAGGTTTTTAGCTTGCGTATTATTTGGTCTGAACGCCTCAGACACTGCTCAGACCTACCTTGTCCTTTCACGCCTGGTCCAAACACCTTCACCCTGCTGGTGTCCACAGCAGGATCCACGGTCACCTTGGCGGGGAAGTTTGGCACGGCCTTGCCCCCGTACTTCAGCATGAGCGTGTACATGCCGGCGGTGAGGGGGACGTAGGTGACTGTGTAGGTCCCGTCCTTGTTATCCAGCACCTCCGTCTTGGCCTGAGCTCCAGTGGAGTCCGACACGGCGTCCATCGCGAGCTGGCCAGGTCCGGCGCGAGAACAGTCCACATTCACCACGCTCGTCTCGCCCACTCTGCCTCGCTTCAGCCCCGAGCCAGACGCCACCACCTGGGTGGGGTCGAAGGGCATCTGGATGTCGGCGTGGAAAGGCGAACCGGGGATGTGCGTGTCCTCAAAGAGGATGTTGACCAGGTACTCCCCAGGCTCCGTGGGCAGGTAAGAGACGGAGCAGGTGCCATCTCCGTTGTCGGAGCACTCAATCTTAGCCTCGGTGGGCCCCTCCACGGTGAGCCCCAGGCCTCCGGTGCCAGCACCCTTAGTGTCAATGGTGAACTCAGCAGGGCTCCCCACCAGGCCGCCCTTCAGGCCAGGACCAAACGCCTTAACCTGAAACATCAACAGGGAACTATTTCATTGCTAGTTTCTTATTGCTAGGCCACTCTCTAACTAACTCATTGACATACAAGGCTTGATGGCAAATGGATATTTAGAACAATAAAGAAGTTAAAAATATTCATAAAACAAACACTTTTGAAATTTAGGGCACAACCTTCACCCTAGAATGCAACCGTACGGATTGTAAAATTCATCCCATTAAGAGAATTTGGGGCTTGGCTTCTTTTTGTTTTTTCCTTATCTACCTTGCTGGGATCAGGGGGCAGTTGGGCCTCCACAGGGAAGGGACTTCCTGGCACGGGGTGGCCATCATAGCAGACCTCCACTGTGTAGACGCCTTCTTCTTTGGGGACGTACTTCACCAGACTGGCTGCCTTCCCAGGCTGGGCCTCCACCTCACAGGGCAAGGGTCTGTTGGAGGAGCTTGTGATGCGGATCTCCAGTTTGCCCTGGCCACCTGCCCCTTTGGTGCCCACCACAAACGTCTGATCCTTGCCCACCTCCACTCCTGCATGGCACACAACAGCTGTAGTCACAAAACCTGTCGGTCTAAAGTCTTTCATTAGGCTAGCCACAGGAATTTGGAGAAGACAAGAACACTCCCTTCCTCTCCTACTCTCTCAAACACACATAGGTATGGACACCAACACATGAGGGTCACAGGAGGGAATATACTGGGTCTGATGAGGACAAAAGTAGGATGAGTAGCAGTATGCTGGGGTACTCACGGCTGTCCAGACCATCCACTTGGATCTTGCTCAGATCCAAAGGTGCAGCCACACCCACAGCAAAGGGACTCTTGGCGATGGGGTCTCCTCCAAATGTTACAGTGATTACCATTTCACCCTGTGGGCCACGGGGGAAATCAGCTCATTACCACAAACCCCTGACATTTGCAGTTACCTAGGAGCCTCGTGTCTAAATCCGTTTACACACATTTTGATTGAATAAAATCCATTATCAGAGCCCTGATTACACCAAGCTATTACGCAGATGGAAAACTGATCTATGAATCTCCCTTAGCTATAAATATATAAGCACCCCCAGATAATCATCTGATTACATGTGGCCACAAAACTCCAATTCTGAGAGGACTGATTGTCAATGACAATCCTCGCTAATCAGAGGTAATCAACAGTAGTTGTGGTTTTCAGTGGTGGGTGACTTTTTTGAAACCTTGTGATTCTTTTCGTTGTTGACGCAATTCAGGCTGAATCCCACATGTCTGATATCTTGACCGACTCGTGCAATGGTTGCAATGGTATCGATTATGACATTAAAAGGCAAAAACCCCCGTCATTAGGTTTGTACTCATAAATAACTTCCAATCGTAGGGTGACACGGTCTGCAAGTTTGGCCAAGCTCAATCTCATTCTGATTGTGCCAAGACTGAAATTCTAAGGGGGATCTCTTCCCAGTTGAAGATTTCAGCCGTAGTGCGACCTTAATAACCTTAAATGACCTCGGGAGCTGTAGCACACCAGTGAGCCATGCTGGAGACCTGGGCTACATACCTGCTGGACAGGAGTGTATTTGACAGTGTGGGAGTAGTCATAGTTGTCAATGATCTCAAAGTCCTGGACAGGCTGAGCTGTGGCAGAGCTGGAGAACTGCACATCCAGAGGGGCTTTGCCTGCCCCTTTAGTGTGCACTGTGAAGTGAGTGGGCTTCCCACACTCCACCCCTGCACAGTCAAGAGAGACACAGACAGAGAGACATTTTAGGAAACTGAACACAAAAAAAAAAAAAAAAAAAAGAGAACCAAGACCAGAAGGTGACAATCCCAAGAGTTCCACTACTGGTGTGCATTCTGACCTGCTCTTGCGAGGCCTGGGCCCTCAGCCTTGACCTTTGAGGCATCGTGAGAGGGCTCCACTTTCACTCGGAAAGGACTGACTGGGATCTCCTAAAGGATGGAACACATCTGGATTACTCCATTACATTAGGGCACTGGGGACTAGCAGTGCATGAGTAGAGCAACTATGGGCTCATCTTGGCAAAAAACATGCTGTTAAGAGCCGAACTGAAATGACATAACATCATATTATTTTTGAAGCCAACATATATATATATATATAAGTGATGGCACACTATTAAAACTAATTTCTTAGGTACTTTGTTGGCCTGTTTTGAGAAGCACAATTACTTCTTGAAGTAAACAATATGTTTTGAGGCTGTGGGTGACCATAGGTACAGTAGTACTATATTCAATACACTTATTTACAGCAATGCCTGACATTTTTCTATAGCATACACAGATTACACTGTTAACCAAGTTCTCAGAGACAGTATAAACCCAACTAGTGACAAAAATCCTTCTAGAAAGTTCCTCAGACCCTTTTGTCTCTCTGTATTGTGCATAAGCCTCCCACCTGATCAGTGAAGAGCACTTTGATGGTTAGTCGGCCAGCGGCGGGGGGGACGTATTTGACAGTGATGGTGTCATTGGCATTGGGAATGATGTCAAAGTCAAGGTCTTCCTCTTTGTCACTGATCATGTCCGCGTCACACTTGATGCCCACGCTCACATCACCTACACAGGATGAGAATGGCTGGCTTATTACTCTAGATTTGATCAATAATATTGGGTTCCTGATTACCTGCTGTTGATTAAACAGAAACAGATGGTGCTTAAGTGTGGATGCCAGTACCTTCCCCTGCCTCGGTGCAGTCCACAGTGAAGTGAGTGGGTTCATTGGCCTTCAGTCCTGTTCTCTCCACGCCTGGGCCGTACACTTTCACTCTGTGGGGGTGACTTCCCTTCCCCACATTCACCTGGAAAATACAACCATGGAGAGTGAGTTCTTCACTTTGTCACACACTCTCTCACTCTCTCTCTCTCTGCCTCCCTCACACACACACCCCTTCAATTCATGGATTCTCCTGAGCATCACATTTCATCATTAATACTGATTAACAGCCAGCAGTCAAACATCATTTAAAGTGCCCAAGAAAGCATGCATAAGTAAATGAAAAAACAAATCACTATTGATTAAAAGTGCAATATATATATATACACATATATAGCCATGTTTAAAATGTAAATTAAATCCTATAAATGTTCATATACTTCAACAATAAAATTCCAAAAGGCATGCTGAAAAGATGACATTTCTCCCAATATATTCATGTGGTAATGCCTAAACCCACGGTCTTAAGGGCTGTGCCTAAATTAGCAGAAATATTCCACTAGGAAGCAGAGACTGTGCAAGAGATGGTCACTGAGCATTGTCATCTTTTCAGCAGAGCATTAGAATTGTATTGATTTAAAATAACCAATATATTGCACATTTAAAGATGTGTTGCAAACAAAACATGCTAGTTCCACAATGTTACAAAGGTAAGAGAAAGAAGAAACACCATTAGCTCAGAGAAGGCACAATGAGCAATGACAATACATGATATAGTGATGTGGGAAAGATAAGAGCTGCCAGTTATTGATAAAGTAGCACAAACAAACACATCTTTAA
>JAVQKI010386972.1:0-13800 GCA_036025975.1 Nematalosa erebi
TACATTGCAATATAACCAATTATGCGGGTAACTTCATTATTTTATTATGGTTACAGTAGCACTATGTAATAGTAGTAGTAGTAGTAGTAGTAGTAGTAGTAATAGCAGTAGTGGTGGTATTCAGTGGTACATTGCAATGGCATCAGAATAACCAGAAGTGTATTCAGAGGCAGTCTGATAGTCTGATTTAAAATGGATCCTGGAGAGGATATCAGGTGGGAGATAGCTGTGCTAACAATGAACTGGAGCCGAGTCTGTTGTGAAGTTTCATCACCAGCACAGGGCATATGGGAGCGAGGTTCATGTTCTCAAGTCCTTTGCTTTTCATCACACTTAGACCACAAACACCCCCCAAAAGTCCCAAACCAGCTTGCCGCAACACCAAAGGAACCTGTATTATGATGCAATGCTCTTGATTCTGCAAAATATTCAGCCAAACAAGAGAACATAGCAACAAGAGGGCTGCAAACAACGGATGCTAGCTTTGACACAAAGGTCCAGGGTGTACACTGCATACACAGCTATCACACCTTGTCAGGGCTCATCAAAACAATAATTTTGTAAGAGTGAGACTTTTAATTCATAGAATGTGCTTGATCTCATGCTTACTGGCTATCAAAATAGCAAGCAAACAGAACAGATATGCATCTGAGACGCAGTAAGCTTATTTGATCTGCTCATCAAAATGAGCTCCAGGTCAAAATTCTGTGAAACTCTGGCATATCTGTGAAAGCCTAAGCATTTTCATTACCCAGAAACGAATGTAGTAGAGGCATTACGCCAATGTATCATAACATTATTAGGCCTTGTATTACACTGCTGGTAACCTTAAAAAGATGCCAAATATGCCCGATGAGAAGGATAAATGATGCACACAAATTCACATTTGTCATGATGACATTTGTCATGTCATCATTTCACATACTATGAATCCATTAGTTTCCAACATTTTGAACACAACACAGCACAGCACAGCACAGTTCAGCTCTCGTTGAACCCAATATTTCCCCTGTGCGATTTATGTTTCTGTTTCCATCTCCAACAGTTAAGTACTGTCGATGAAAATAACGAATGATGCATCAAGTTCACAGAAAATGTAATAACATAAGAATCTGAGAATCTACAGTACTTGCACGTACCACTCTTTGGTTTTCAACATCATCATGCAAACAACACAACTCAACTCCATCTAAACCCAGTGTTTCAAGTGCTTCTCAATTGTCCCCTCGTCCAAAAGTCCCAGAGCTATGGCCCCTGTGACTTACCGATTAGAATGAGCATGCAGACGAGCAGGGCGATGAGGGCCCCAGGGCTGAGGGCTGCGGAGATGACGTAGGCCGTGGCATTGCAGGACTGGATGGCACCATCTGGGTCGCAACCACACACGTGGATGGTCACGGTGCCCGTGCTGCTCAGAGCTGGAGGTCCACTGTCCACAACCAGGATGGGCAACAGGTACATGTTCTGCTCCTGCCTGTTGAAGCCAGACCGCTGGGTCCTGATGCCCGCTGTGTTATCTGGAGATTACAAGAGACTATTACCTACTACTTACTATTAACTACAAACTATTAACTAACTACTAACTACTGCATGGAGGTGAAATCTACAGGGCGTACCAGAGGTTTACAAGCAGTCAGTAATGTTTGTAAACTCCACAGGCAAACTAAATAGACCTCAACTGAATTAGACATACAGTAGATTCCTTCATTATTGCATGTGGTGTGATTATTTCTGACAAGTTACATAAACGTAAGATCAATTAGCCCCTTAGATGAGAGTACATGAGAATCTATGAGACTCACAAGACTGTGAGTCTCAGAAGACTCAGCATTTGTATCCTATGAGTTAACAGCCTACAGGAAAACTCAACTGTATCACTAGAGCATGAGGCAACAGGCTGGAGGAAACACACACACAATTAAAATAAATAATGAACAGCGTTTCCAAGACAACACAATCTAAGTTTAACTTCAAATAAACTGAAGATAAACTGAAGAAATTCTTCAATGAGTCAAACAACTCAGTTAGTCTTTCACCTGGCTTCAGTGGGTGATTTTTCTTTTTCCTTAACAATAGGCAGTTCATGATGAATAGAATTTATGAGTCATACATTATTCTTTTCTCATGCACAGCAATGACACTTTATGAAATATCTTTTTTGCCTGTTTAATAATGTAGAGTTAGCGTTTCAGTACACCCTGAAGCTTAGCACTGTGACTTGATGCTTATGCACCAGAGCGCTAATTTAATTATATCCCACGAGAGCTGCTCCATCAGTGCCAAACTATTGTTTGTCTGTACTTCTAACAATGACTGAAAAGTTTACTGCCATAAGAAAGCATCATGTTTGTCCTCATGTGTCAAAGCTCAATAAGACAGAATGCAATGTGAAGCCGTGATGGGGAAAGGGAAAAGTGACAGATTGAATCTGACAGGCTGACAAATGTGTCCATGAAAACAGAAGTAGAGGGGACAAAAAAAGAGGTGGGATGATAAAAATGCCTCTGTGTATTTTCTTTGTGTGTGTGTATGCCCCAGCGCAAGAGTATGTTTGTCTGTGACTTTTGTGTTTTGTGTGAGTGTGTGCGCGCTTGTCTGTGTTTGCAAGTCTGTGTATGTGTTTGTGTGTGTGTGTGTGTATTCATGCTGACTGAGAGTGTATGTTTGTCTGGGGCTTTGGGTGTGTATTTCTGGGTGTGTGTCTTTGTCTATGTATACTGTATGTGTGTGTTTTATGTAGTGTGAACTGTATGTGTGTGTGTGTGTGTGTATGTGTGTGTGTGTGTGTGTGTGTGTGTGTGTGTGTGTGTGTGTGTGTGTGTCAGGGCCTGATGGTGATGCAGGCTGTGTGTGGTTTGTGAGATGCTGCATGAAGGCCTTGCACATTTTTGTGTTATTTAAGTCTCCTTGACATATGACCCGTGTCATTTATGACATTGCTTATGTGTTTGTTGAAATGTCAGCCTGCTATGTGATTTCATGTCTAATTTTAGCATCTGTTATGGTGTGTGTGTGTGTGTGTGTGTGTGAGTGTGAATGTGTGTAAGAGAGAGAGAGAGAGACTGTGTGGGTATGCATGTGTGTTTGTGTGTATATGTGTGTATATGCAAGGATGTTTGTGCATACATGTGTGTGCATGCTAATATTTGTGTGTGCGTGTGTGTTTTCACTCATGCATACCTCCATGGGTCTGTGTGTGTGTGTGTGTGTGTGTATACATGTGTGTTTGTGTGTATTTGTGTTTGTGTGTGTGTGTATGTGTGTGTGTGTGTGTAAGTCTCCCTGTTTGTGTGTGTGTGTGTATGTGTGTGTGTGCGGTGACTGACTGCTGGCTGATGAGGGGTCCATGAGCCACTCTCTGAGGCCCTTACAGGGGCACGGGAGTGCCGACACAGCAGACCACGCGCTGACATTTTCCTGGCTCCCTCCCCTGACATTTTCATTGTGTCAGATCAATCTTGATTTACCCACACGTCACATCCAGTTATGTACACATCTCTAAAGAGCCGCTTGCTAACAAATAAATCCTGTTTGGCTTGATGGAAGGCGTTAGCAGAACAATGCTAACAAAAAAAAAAAAAAACGCTACACACATATACCAACCTGGAAAATACACACAATCTATTGTATAAAAGATTTCAGTTGGCTTTTCAGTCAGTTCCAGACAGCCAAAGTCTCTAAGCATGCGGTCAAAATGGCAGCCTTTACCTAAGCAGGCTTTGTTCATTTTGTGATGACTCACTCATACATTTCATCTTGAGGTTATGAATCAAGCAAGTGGTGACTCATAGGAGAACAATTACAGAAGCAACAAATGAGTGTTATCACTATGACTGTCCAAAAAAAAAAAAAAACACTTGTTAATAATTCAACAAGAAGAACGCTCATAAAAGATTCATTTTTTTTTCCCCCTTTGATGTGTGTGATGAGGTAGTGTGCAAACCTTACCTTTGACATCCCAGAGGGTGAAATGGCGGTTGCTGGAAGCCTCGGGTGCCAAAGTGAAGTAGAAGCGATGGCCAGACTGGGGTTCATCTTTATCCACCACACTGATGGTATGAATGAGCTACAGGACACCACAAGAAAAGAAAAGAAAAAAAGAGAAGAATAAGAAAAAAAAGAAGTTACAAAAAGGAGGATGATTAAGGAACAAAATCATTTCCTGAAAAATGGCAACATCCTCATAACATGCTCATCTCTCCCTTCTCGAATTGCCAACACTTTAGATCTACCACAACACCCCCCCTTCCCCCTCTCCCCACCACCACCACCCTCTTGCTCTGCTTGATGAATTGAAATTCTTGGCTATAAATCAGCACGGCGGTCTCACACACGTGGGAAAGCGAGGGGGCGAGCAGGGGCCCCGCTTTTTGCCAGTGCTTCTGTGCCACCCCACGCTTATTAAATTAGCTGATCATGTAAAACAACAGATGGGTGCACTTATAAAAGAGGAGAGAACAGGACTGGGAGAAGGAAACCACTTCAGGCAATCATCTTCAAAAATCCAACTTTCGCTTATTGCTCTTTTCTCATTATATGCTTGTCAATAGGCTCACAGAGAATTTATTTCACTCGTCGGGGAGTCGGAGCAAAATCCAAATTGGAAAATTAGGCAGCCGAAGACATTTCCGCACGCTCATCTCTTTTTTTTTTTTTACTAATTTCCAGCTGAGTAGAGGAGAGTCAAAAGGACACACACACACACACACACACACTACATGCATGCACATTGCACACACGCACACACACACACACACACACACACACACACACACTCACAGAGTTACACTCTTTCAAATGAGGAGAAATGCTGAAATACCTACGCATACATGCAGTACTCTTACGCTCCCTTCACTTACAAAAATGCCACCAAAAGGGCCATGTATTTCCAGCCAGAGTTTGTGTTCAAAGGGGCTTCGTATAACAAACAGCCGTAGTCCTCACACTGGCACATTTCACAATGATTAAAGGAAGCCATTTTGAAAGTGGCAAACTGTGGGTTTTAAGTCCATATCCTTGAGGACGTGATTTCCCTTACTGGGCATAGTGAGTTACTTCTGTGAATAAGTCCCTTGACAATAAATCTAGCTAGTAACAAGGGACTTTAATATATTTTGTCTTCACTTTCCCAAACCTCAGCTTGTTTGTTTGGAAAGCAAGGGGCTCTCCATCTCTCTGATGATCTCTTTGTTACTCTCTCTCTACTTCCATTCTTCTAACACTTTTTAAAATATTTTTTTTAAAGACTGGATCAAACTGAATTGAACATAACATCTAATTAGAGTTACTATGTTTTTTTTTTTTTTTACCATGACATACTGATGTCATGCTGAATTCTTCTCAAACAACTTCAGCAAACCCTGTTTTGTTATTCTTTTTCAAGACAGAACAACAATCAGCACATGAAGAAGGCAGACCTAAAATAAGACTGAATGTTCTCGGTCCATGGAGTGAGTGTAGAAGGGGTTATGCTGGGTAGTCTCCAGCACACACTGTCATTTCATCATGTCTTACTCATCTTCACCACATCCACCTATACCGTTTGTTGGTCTTTATTTACTCAAAGATGTATTATTATCCCTCCTCCGGTCAATTATTACACAGCACTCCAGAACTCTGTAGTGTGTTCTACTGACTCTGATAACGGCTTCCCAACATTCAGAGATATTCCTTATATCTTATATTGTATTGTTATTGTAACATTATCAACATTCAACATTATCATAATACAGCTTCTTAATGCCTATCAAAGTAATCACATGGGTAATGAAAGTGCCAGGTCAGGTCAGGTCAAGTCATTCTCTGGGCCTCTACAGCCATCAGGGGGATATCAGTGCTGACAGAGAACATTCAACTCCATGCTGCTGTTCAGAGATTAGCCTTGGACAACCCTGTATAGTCCTTCACACTGTCCAGTCACTTCCTCTTCTGCCGCCCACATCTAGCATGATTCTTTTGCCAAAATCACAGAACCCCTCCTCCCAGCACACACACATACACACACACACATACACATACACAAGCACATGCATACACATTACTCTTGAGTGACAGAGGGAATTTCTTTTGTTTTGCCAAGCGTTAAACTACTGATTGTTCTGCTACAAAATAAAGTCTGTTCTAACCATTCATTTTACCTGATTTACAGTCTTAGGACTACGCAACAAAACAAGCCATAATCAATGGGAATTGAATCTATCTAGTTTTTCTTTTCTTTCCTGTTAAAAAAGACATAAAGGATTCTATTTCTTTGGTTGCACCAGAGAGCAGTGTGTTGTTGACCACGTCTGGTACAGAGATACAGAGTGTCATGAATGTTAATACAATCAGTTGCCTGTGTATACAGATGGACTGCTGTCCCACAATTATTTCCCCTCTGCAAAACAGTCTAAGTCAATTTAAAGATCAATTCTCAGGTGGCAAGCTGTCAGAGAAAAATTGCGTGGGGACCAAGAACAAACCCTCACTGTTGCCTCTCCTGTACCAAAGCAAATTTGTTTAAAAGTTCAGTGCAAGATTCAGATTTTTTTCTATCTCTCTTTCTCTCTTTCTCTCTCTCTCTCTCTCTCTGTGTCTATCTCTCTGTCTCTTTTTCCATTTCATCTTGGCACAGAGCACAAACAAGCAGACAGGGGGCATACTGATGGCAGACACCTGCTGCGAGTATTCCCTGTCTAACCCCCCCGCATGAACGCGTTCATTTAATCCAGCCGGTAAACAACGAGACGAGTACTCTCAGCAACAAAGTCGGCATTGTTTCCCTGTTGTGACACTTTGAACTGACTATCTCCTGTTTGGTCTGCGAAAATAATGAAGGAAAAAAAAAAACAATTGCAAAGCTTGGGAACTAACCACAATAATTCATTATTTAAACAGATGAATGCTCATTGTTGGAGAGATAAAAAAAATAAATAACAAAAAGTGTCAAGGACAACAAATAGCGGTGATCTAAAATCTTCTGCATTGTCTGCGGTCCCTATGGCTTTCGGTCTATGCAGAAGACAGTGGGAGATAGAGTATGAGAAAAAGTGTGTGAGTGTGTGTGTGTGTGTGTGTGTGTGTGTGTGTAGGAGTTTATTGACTAGCAAATGCAACTCCCCCAAGCACAGTTGCCTAATTAGGTTTCTATTCAGTGGTCCCCTTCCTGACCTGCAAGCTTCAGAGACCCTGGAAAGCAGGAGAGAGAGACTATCCCATGTCCTGAAGGGCCAATCCAGACTAAAGGGGCTGATGCTGTGTCTATGTACACTTCTGTGGGAGTAAAGTACACTCCTTTAATAGAGAGATTGTTTCTTGGGAGAAAAACAAAGCTTTAGTTTTACTGCTCTGTGTCAATTTAGGGAAGACATTTTAAACTGTAAAATACTCAGTCTATAGTTGATATGATCTTTCTGCAGGTATTTCCTGACGAATACATGCATGCATGTTTAATTTCAGCCTGAATTTGCAAATGAGACATTAAAGCCAAGCATTATAATAACATACATGAACCTACATGATTTCAGTCCTGAAGAGAAACAGGTGTGTCTGTGTGTGTGTGCGCCTGCTTAAGCATGTGTGTGTGGATGTATGCACGATAAACAGGTGAACTTTTGTTTGTATGTGTGTGAGAGAGAGACTGGGCAAGAGACAGAGACTGCAAGCGTGCATGTGTGTGTGCTTAAGTGTGTGTGTGTGTGTGTCTGCGTGCATATGCATGTGCGTGTGTGTATCATAAGCGTAGAGTATATTTGCCAGTGCATTGTGAGGCTTTCGAGAGGCTTAACATTAGTCATGTGGCCGTGTCTGTCCCAGGGGAGGACTAAAACCCTTGCGATCTGTCACAGGGACCCAGGCAGCCCTGTTTGATATCTTGTGTGGAGTTGACAGGCCTCTCGTCCCCAGGCCATTCTTAGTATTTGCCTTTCCACCCGGCCTTTTCCTGCACACATGGCACTATATGATATCTGTCCCTTTGTATTTAATCAGCCAAATATCCAAAATACCACGGGGACATGGACAGAAGCCTTGCAACGCTAAAGTTGCTTCATATGTCAATCAGAGGAGGGCAGTCAAGGAGAATGGGTCTGCAACTAGAGAAAGATAGAGAAGGGGAAACAAAGAGGGGGCAGTAAAAGAGAAAGAGAGAGATAGGGAGAGGGAGTGAGAGGGAGGGAAACTAGGAGAGAGAGAGAAGGGGAGGGACGGAGATGGGGAAAGAGAGAAGTGGAGAGTGAGAGAAAGATGGAGGGGGGGAGGGAGGGAGAGATTTCCTGGGTGAAAGTATGGTGCATGTCATAGACCTCCTGCAAGTCACAGTGCTCTGAGCTCTGACCTGCACTGAGAGGGAGCCATGCTTGATTCCACAAGTCAGGAATCAGACATGATAAAGGACACCGCGGCTCTTTTAGTTTGTCTTTATCGCACCAGCGGCCTTTGGCAGCTGCCTGTGAAGAGGAGCCGCCCGGATTACCCGAGGGTGACTAATAACATCATTAAACCTTCACCAACCCCCCTCCCCTCTCACCGAAAACCCTTGATTGAGACCCCCTTGCATGTGTGCCGCTTCACTGACAATCATCATAAGATCACAACAGGAGGCCCCTCTCATGTCTTCACCTGAATGAAGGACGCTCTAGCCAGCTAACCTGAATGCAAAATAGATCTTTTTTTCTCATTTCTTTTTTTCAATGATTAATTGCCACGTCCACATGACAGTCACACCAGCGCGCGGAAGTGTGTCCCAGATCTAAAGCTGCTTATCCGGTGTCGCCTAAGTCCTTTATTTGTGTCTCCAGCCATTTTTCTCCCCAGATTTGTTCCTCCCTTAAACACAAACAAATACGCTGTGTTGTCATCCTTCAAATGGGATCATACCCCATGCATTTAAAGGCTTTAGTTAATCTGATTTCACTGTCCTGTCACCAGACCTGAGCTGTGAGGCGAAGCATGCCGAGAGGATGAGTGCGAACATAAGAGCATTGAGCTGAATGACTTAGAGCCTTCTAATTGGGCTTACTGTGCATGTTGTGTTGTGTAGTGTTGTGTTGCATGCGGTTTCCTAAATGACTCGACATCACCATCACCGCACAAGAAAATACTTGGGTGCACTCTGTTGAAAGTCTCCATAGAGGGTGAGGTGAATATGTCACTGTTTGCACACCATGCCAGACTGGGAAGCTTAAAAAAACAGAAAAAAAAAATCTGCAAAAAGGTTACCAAATATGCTTTGATCTTTATTGAACTTGTCAGCCTTCAAAACACTTTTTAAAGCGGCATACTGGAACAGGAATTTTTTGAAGGACATTAATTCCACTGACCTCAGTATTTACATAAATTGGCACACCTACACTCCTGTCATCTCTTTCATGTACTTCAAGCCAGCATTCTCTTGGAGAGTAAACTTACATACTCAGAAAAAGTTCTCCTACCTTACACTTTTGGCTCTTACGCGAGCGACATATTAGCCAAACAGGAGATGGCCAGTACACGCAGCTTGTGCACCAGGTGTAGAAGAAATTGAGGTAATTAAATTTTTTTCTCCCCAGGAGTCTGTTTTCTACCCACATTATCACGTTGATTAATTATGTACCTGAGAATAGAAAAATGTGTGCTCACTGCCTTTCAACACAACCCCCCCCCACCCTTCTTCTTCTTCTTCTTCTTCTTCTTCTTCTTCTTCTTCTTCTTCTTCTTCTTCTCCTTCTCTCTCTCTCTCTCTCTCTCTCCCCATAGCCTCCAGCTAATTTACTGTACAAATAGTAGGCTTCAGGGACTGGCTGGGTAACGCCTCCACAATTCATGGGTGCAAGCCACTGGTCATCATGAAGCCATTATAGGTGCCTTGTGTAATTGGTGGAAGGCCAGGGAGAACAAAATACAGCACTGCGTTAATGAAGGCTATGTATTAAATTAACCTATCAGTATATTGCAGGATGCTGTGCCCTTTGGGCAACAAAGGCAGGCCTTTTTTTCATTCTTCACTTTAAATACGCTAATGGACACTGCCTTTTTTCCACCTCACAGATTTCCAGCTTTAAAGAGGAAAGGGTGGAATGAAATTACTGACTTGGTGGATTCTCACTCAGAAAAATCAATATCAAGGAAGCTTTGGTATAGGTTTCAAGGGTGTCGCAAGCTTGTGACAAATGGAGGAGGCTGATAATATGTACAGTCAGTTTATCTGTACATAATCAATTCAAAAATCAAAGCAATTTTTTATCAAACATCCGCATTTTTGAATTTCGAGGCAGTGGTAGTGAAACACCCAGAACTGTGTGAACAAATGAACAAAGCAGCCAGTCCATGGTCAACCTTTTGTGTGCTTGTACTTCAGTCCAGATGAAATTGTGCTTCTGAACAGCACTTGAAAAAAAAAAAACAGCTCTGAACTGTTTCCTTCCATTCAGTCCAGTACAAAAGAAGCAGAGAATTTTTTTTTGTTGGCTCAAACCCGTCAGAGCCCTTCACCTTCCCAGTGTCCCTTCAGAGCATCTGGCCAGTAGTAGGTCAGAAGATAGACAACGATTTCAATGTGAGTCTTCAGAGTTCACGAATGTTCACTGTTCAGTGTTTACCAAACCTGCGTCAGCAGGAACCAAAAAAAAAAAAAGTGCTTTAGAGAACTTACAACCCATACATTGTACTGAATGAAGTATTTACGGTACTGAACATTACTGTATTTCTCATTTCCAATCCATCAGACCCCATAGTGTGCTCTTTGTATGCTTGAGCCCTCTGAAGAATGGGAATGGCGCATGTTTTTCAGGTTGATGGCAGCCCACAATGATGATTACCCTGGAGAGGGTTCACATGGAGTCACATGTGATGGAGCACTGTCTGAAGAAGGCTTCACCTCCCTGGTGTGTGAGCACGTTGGGCAGCGAGCCCTAATGTATGGGGACTGAGAAAAAAATGGGAAGTACAGGAGGCTTTGGCTTGATGTTATGCGTTTTTGTTTTTAACATTTTTTTAAGCCCTTGCACAATGCAATTAGCTTCGACTAGGCTGATTAGCGGACCAGATAAGAGAAAAGTATCAGCTTGGGGGAGAGTTTGGTGGGGGGTTGAACATTGTCTGATGCCTTGATGTTGTTGAATCTTCAGGCCAATAATAATACACCCATAAAACACATATTACTATTTCTCTGGTGTGCATAATCTACTTTAAAGGCAATATGGACAATATGTGAGGGAGGATTCACATACCTAATGCACTCCTTTGCATGTCCTCAAAACCATGAGGCTGGCTACTTGCCACTGACATTTGACAGCGCAGTCCTTGGCTAAGCTTGGCTATGTCACTTTAGAGCAGCCGACAAATTGCACAGTTTCTTGCTCATTCACTCGTTCATTACACAAAATGTTGCCATACTCACACAGAATACATTTATTTAAGGCCATACAACAAAGTGCTATCCAGTGCATCAAACCATGAATCCTATAGCAAAGGCGGCAGCTAGAAAAAAATGAGTTTATAAATTGCCTTTGGAACAAAATGTCAGACATATCATTTTTTTCAATTGAACAGGGTCCAAACTAGAGGCCAGGGAAATAATGAAACCATTCTGACAAGAAGGGAAAGCAATTGGCTTTGTACTAAAACTGACACAAACTGATTGTTCTGCATTGCTCTTAGACCAGGCTTTGAGCAGTAAAGGTTCTTGAATCCCACTGTACAGAACCTCATTCGCCATGGAAGAGGGGAGTCTGAAGTCTGAACAAACTGCATCTACAATCTGTTCTATTGAAGTCTCCTCTGAATTGGCTATAGCTGCTGTATCTAAGTGTGTGACTAAAAACTTGAGTTCATTTGTAATAAACCGATTGTGTTTTATAACTCAGACTATCAAGTGTTTCCTTTTGCACAAATTGCTCACAAATAAATATTTGAAGGGCCACTGTTAACTATAGTAACAGAAAGCAATTTAACTGTAAGCCTACCTGGCCGGGTTTGGCATCTTCACAAATGGAGGCCTCGTAAGGGGTGGCAAGTTCAGGAGGGTTGTCATTGACGTCCAGGATTCGAATGCTGACAGCAGACTGGGAGGCCTGAACAGGGTTTCCTGGAGGAGAGAGAGAGCAGGGCAGAGATATTCATTAGAGTGCACAGACACCTAGTCAAACATTTAGACCACCACTCCCCCTGTCAAAGTTGACTTACTTCAGTACTTGTTTTCTGTAATAAACAGGATTGTTAAATAAAGTAGCCATTTAGGGTTGGTCACACCTGCTCAGTGAATATAGCCCCATATTCTCCAGCAAGACCACTCAACAAATCAGAAAATTAATTCAACTACCTTGTGCAAAGCCCAAGATTTGCACAGATAAGGGTTTGACAAATGCTGTACATTTGTAGGCTCTCAGACTGAAAAGCACACAGTGTAGGACATAATGTCTCATTTAAAACCACATACATCAGCATTAGTGAGTCAAGAAAGTCAGTTTTAACGAAAAGAAACTGCCTGCTAATGTGTTTAAAAGCAGATCAATGCAATGGATCGAGCAGCACAACAGCAAGCAGAACCACCAGCAGGATGTCTCAAATTCCTATAAATCTCACCTGTTGATACACATTAATGTCAACTAGTAGGGCCATAAGTACCCAGTAAAGGCAGCTTCAAATATCATCAAAGGTATCCACACTATAATGACTTGGTTACTAAGTGATGCAAACCAGAAGGCATCATGATGTCACTTAAAAACTTGATTTTATCTGAAAGCTGTCAATTTGACATCTACAGAAACAGAAGCCGTTGTGTCCTCTGAAAAAAACATCACAGCTGCTTTCAATGTCAATGTCAGGTGTGGCTTAAGCCTCTATCACTGAGCTGTACTAGCAAAGCCCTGAGGCTATGACTGAATCCCAGTCTCCTCACTAACCCTTAGCCCTAGACCATGGGTCTCCAACCTTTAGAGTTACTCTGACAAAATCAATGTGGCTGTGAGCTACTGTACTATTTACACCAGTATTACTGAAAAAAGTTACCATCCTTTACCATCTTACAAACTTACAGCCCGGTGGAAACATTCATCTGAGTGTCATCTAAATTTGTGGCACCTTTACTTTCCATAATTTATGTGACTGTTAATGGTGTGCCTAACCATAGGTTCTCATCAGAGCAGTAAAACTGGGATCATTTTCTATATACAGTACTGTATTGGGCAGGATGTTTGAATTTGATTTCAGGGAGACATTTTACAGGTTTTTTCAGGTTTAGCAGGTTCAATACCTTCTGTGACAATGTTGAGATTTATTTAAATTTCCTTTGACCCTTTAGAAAGCTACTGACAGCTCCTGAGCTACCTGTTGGAGACCCATGCCCTAGACTCTTTAAAGGCAATGGGAATCAAAAACCAGGAATCGAGTAGAGCTGATTATGGAATGCTTCAATTCTTCTCATCAGTGCGGGCATATTTTTTTAGACCATGGTAAGTGGGTCTTTCTGAAAGCAAAACTGAAACAGCCAACAGAGTTCAACATGGTTTACCTCATTCTCTTAAGCCGTGATAGCGACTAAAGTATTATAGGCAACATTATAGACCTATGTGTTAATACTGAAAACCTGTGTAGACTACCTTCTAATCCAGGGGTCCGTAACCTCTGGCACACGTGGCACAGTTGGCGCGCTGAGAGATTCTGATGTAATAAATTGGCCAATAAATTGGTAATCATGGTTGCTCATATCATCTCCTTGTAATGGAAAGTACACTACAATACTTGAAATTACACAGCATTAATGGTAATGCTTTTAAGAGCATAGGTCGCATTCATGACATAAATGATTCATGCCATACAGTGTTAAAAGTCACTTTTAGAGCT
>JAVQKI010387010.1:0-15409 GCA_036025975.1 Nematalosa erebi
ATTACCATAGCAAATGTCTTGTCTAAATTTTTGCAATGTAAAACAATCAGAAGTGTAACTACACACATTCATGATGGGGGCAAAGAAGCCACCGAGCTTGACTCTGAAAAAGACCTGTAACAGAACAGTGCGAGTACCCAGATGCATAAATGTACAGTATTGCAATCTCTCTCTACAAAGTTACAGATTTTACTGTCTAGGTTTTTCATTCACTAATCCACACTTTGATCCCCAGCAAATCAGTCTTCTCCACTGACCACTACTCGACCCATTCTTTTAGAGTAGGAGCCGCAAATAAAAGTTAATCTGAACAGCAAATCAGAACCCAGGGCCTTTATTTCTGGGATGCATTCCTGTCCTACATCAGCTAAATCTAACTGATCTAACACTCGCAAAACCATCATAGTCTAGCTAGCTCTCTTGGGGTGGGACCTTAAAATAAACAATACACATTCTTAAAACCTCCCTAGGCAGGATCAACTATTCCTTCACTGTTGTGGTAGGTTTGTGCTACAATTTCATGCCTTTCGTGAAAAGCTCATGTCTGGGATCTCTCTCGGGCAGTCTGCTGTTTCCCCTTTCTCTGTTCCTCCGACATCGGTTTTCTCTGTTTCATGATGATTGTTTGAGTCACCTTCGCTACATTCTGTTAATAGCTAGCTGGTGCCTGTCTGGCGACGTGTTTGTAAGAAGTGCCGTAAAGCAGTTTGCTTCTTCGTTAGATCTGACACTCCCGCGAGACTTGGCCGTACCTCGCCATCTGTACCTTGCATTTTCCCTATCTCTACCCAGATAGATCACTACAGGGATAGCCTAGAAATGTAGATGCCCCCTAGTGGTAGCACATCGCTTTGCTCAGCGAGTACGTCTAGCAAAACATCATAAGGTTTTTACCAAGCCTTGGTAAGAATCACAGCGTTCTATCTTTGTGGAGAGTCGTTGGGCAGGCTAAGCAAGATAACGACAGGGCTGTCAACAATGGCCAAGGAACAGCGGTCATTTGATTGGCTTTGGCATTGATTGAGGAGTTAGACTTTGAAAGTTGAGGAGTTTGTCTTTGAAAGTTGATCAGAAAAAGGCATTTCAGAGAGGTAGGCTATTTACTGTTTTACCGACATTGCTCTGATTGGTCTTAGCACCCTAGGATTGAGCCCAGTCTATCTGACGTGCCCAGACTGTACATTTATGTTACCAGATGGCTTGCCAGGCTACTAGAGGGAGTATAAACAGCCACCAATCGACCCATAAAGTGTTGCAGAACCACCAACATGACTTAAACTGTTAAATTAAAGTAAATAAAGCTAAGATAGTTGCATAGGGCCACTTTAAAATCGTCACATATTTGACCTCAAATGACTTTAGCCGAGGTCAATTATGTTTAACTGTATGTACGTAGTGTTGGTGAGTGGTGAACTTGTGTATGAGAAAATGATACCTCTGCATTCTCCAGTGCTCTAATGAAGGCACAACTTTCATTTGTGCATGAACGCACAGTTTCGGTTCTTCCCTCATGGAACAAACGTGTCATTGATGCCTCATAAATGAGACTGAATATCCCTCTGTCCTATGATAAAGAAAGAGGAGAAAGAGGGGGATGCCATTACTTTGCAAAACAATTTAAAGAAGAAATCCCAAAGTAAAAGAGACTTTATGTCCCCCATTCAGTTTGTGTTAGCTGTCAGGTCATAATTTGGTCTATGTTGTATCAAACTATGTTATTTCTCGTTCTTTTTTCTGCTAATGGTGTGGGTATCATATCTGCTATGATCGGGTCTTTGAACAAAAATATAATGATAATCAACCTGCAAAAAACTTTCTGGCCAATCAAATCAACAGATTGAACCGGCCGCCAGACCAATCGGAATGTTCTAACCGTTATTCTGGCCATGCCCTAGCAGATATGATACCCACTACAGCACTTTATGACCTCGAACAATAGGGTTATAGGTTGATTCACACCAGATTTCTCCTTTAACCTTTTTGTAGCTCTGCTGAAACACATTCTGAGGAACTCACCCTATAGTGTGCCACCTGTAGAGCAACTTGAATGAAGGCATCTGGACTGAGTTGAAACCTCTTAATTTTTCCTTTTCCAAAATGTCCAAATGAGAAAACATGGAAGTCCACATCATCAGCCAACACCTGGGCTACACAAAGTGACTGACAGATGGACTCCTGACACTGAGAGGAGAGAGAGATTGACATTCTACACTGAAATTTCTGCAGGACAGCGATATCATATCAAAATCATGGCTCATTACTTGTGGAGGAATGTCCCAATTAAGGCGCTGTGGTGGGGGTAACAAGGAATCCACTTTTCCTTTACAGTGTCCTTCTTCATCGTATCCCAGCTGGAAACTATCAGTTGCTAGAACATACTGTAATGAGAGAGATCCAAAAGTGACTCACATGAGCGGGTGAGGAGGTGTGTATTTTCCTGCTGTATATCAGTTGTTGTTTTTTTTACCTCCCATAAGTGTGCAACCACTGGTGCATCCGCCCAAGAGTGTTCTGCATTCAGGCCATTCTTTCCATTCTTAAACACTACCACTGAGAATGATTTATCAAACCATCTACAGACCAGTTTAGCATCAGACAGAGTAAAGCAAAATAAAGTTTTTTTTCAATCAGTGACAACTGACATGAGAAGCCATAATCATGTATATGTTTCATGTTGCATCTATAGGCTTACCGATCATAGCACTTTCCATGCAGTAGGGACTTTGCATAGTGGTCAAGACTGGAGACAGGACTATCTCCCATCATGCCTTGTTCATCATCACACAGAGTTACAAAAAAGGCAGCCTTCTCAATGCAATCCAAAGAGTGCTTATTCACACCACAACTAAAGAACTTCTTCCTGGCATGCGCCCAAGGGATTCTGGGAGAAAGAAAAGGTTAAAGGTTATGATTGTCTCAATCATCTATGACAGGGGTCGGCAACCTTTTTGACATGTAGTGCCAATAAGAAATGGTCTTGTACCTTTACATGCCAATCATCTTTTTTCATTTAATTTTTTTACTATGCATAGTAAAATGCATAGGCGCCACATTTCCAACTAGAAAAATGTTGAATCTGTTCTGGCTGGATGGAAAGCAGCATTTTAGGAAGATGTTGATGTAATTTTTTGATGTGCGCTACAGCCTGACTTGCATAACGCATAATCACTTGTTTTGCATACGTGCAACCGATTTTTGTTATAGCCAAGTTATAAAACTAACAACATTCTCTCGTATGTTTGATTGATTTGTCATTTTGTGCTCTGTCTCAAAATGGCGGTGGCTGTTGGGCAAATACAACAAAACTTTCAAAGTATAACAAACACACAGAACTTATACCCATTCTATTCAAGAGGGATATGTCCGAATGTCCGAACGGTCAAGATTTTTTTGCAGTAACTGCTGTGCAAACTGAACATTCTCTGGTGCAACTGGTATGCTAGGACTTGTCTCGTAGAAAAATGTTTAAAGCCCGCCAGGTGCATTACCGCCTGTCACCCTACTGAAGATCCCTAAAAAAGCCAATGGTTGTTCAACAGCAGATGAAACGACAAATGTATAAAAACAAGGGCTGCACATGGCCGGCATGCCAGTGAGAATCCTTCTGCGTACCAACTGTGGCACGCATGCCTGGGGTTGCCGACCCCTGATATATGACATCTCTATTTTCAAGACCTTTGAGACATACTGAAATACCTAATTCTTGCTATGGTGATTGTGCCATATGATTGCAACCTGTTACCACAGCTCTCACTCTTGTTTTTACCCTTTGCACTATTTTTCACATATCTTTTCACCTTTTGTGACTAACATTGTGCTGGATCATGCCTTTTAATTTTTCTGTTACTTTTTGTCTTAGTTTTGAGTAGTGCTGTCAAAAATATTGCGTTATTATGGCGTTAACACAAAGCAATTTTTACGCTGTTCATTTTTTTAACGCAAAATTAATGCTCGTTGTGACCTAGTGAACATGTAGACGTCCGGCTATAAACCGAAAGCAAAACAATAAGCACGGATTGTTTTGAAAAAGCGAGCTTCTCTGTTGTCTGAAAATCTCAACAGGTTTGTTTGTTTGAGTAACTGGCTCAAAGTAAATAAGTTTTAGGTTGGCTCACCTTTTAGGTAACCCTTCATGTTCATTCTTTCTGGAGAGAAATGAGAGGCTGGGTTGATAAGCCTCTGGTGAATAAATAGAAGAGCAGCAGTGTTGCGCCTGAACACGTTCATTGAATGTGAACTG
The DNA here is from genome assembly GCA_036025975.1 of Nematalosa erebi. Lineage (NCBI taxonomy): Eukaryota > Metazoa > Chordata > Actinopteri > Clupeiformes > Clupeidae > Nematalosa > Nematalosa erebi. The sequence goes on from JAVQKI010387010.1 coordinate 4,241, forward strand.
AACGTACTGTATGACTGCCTGATAAACTATACTGTGAACTCGTTCATTCTGGTGTCTGTGAACGGCATGTTCACTCTTTTTAATTTTGTTTAAGGTGCCAGATTTCCATAGAGCCTTCCAGGCGAAAAACACACCGTTCAGTCCTTTAGTCAATAGCTGCAGGTACGCCGAAGTTGCGTAGGGACCGAGAGCGGTATTGTAGATAGAGATTTCAATTTTGGCAATTTGGCAACAATCTTGCTTCACACGTGAATGGATGTAACACTACATGTTGCTGGCGTAGTTTTTCAATAAAAAACATTTGCACAGCAAGCCTGTCCACTTTTCCATGTTGATAAAAGTATTAAAATTATAATTCAAAGGACATTTAGAATAGATAAAAATGTGCAATTAATTTGCGATTAAATATTTTTAATCGATTGACAGCACTATTTTTTAGTCAGTCTTTATCAGCTTGGAAAGTTTTGATTAGTTTGCCATTTTTACGGAGCACTTCTATTCAAATAATGCGGTCCGATTGATCTGTTTACCTGCAAGACTATATGAAGCTCTGGCTCCAACAGGTACCTTCATCTGCGGAGCTGCAGACTTCTTTTGCTGTCTATGGCAGAGACAGAGCAGAGGGAAACTAAACCAAGGCTGTGAAGGTGAAGGTGAGATGTGGAGGAGCGGTGGCGGTGTGTTTGGATGCACTGACAACCCATGGGTTGAGTTGGGGCCTGCAGACAGCTACGTTCTGATGGCCAGGTGAGGAAGGCGGCCCTGCCTACGGATCGTTTTGGCTGTGCGGTGGTCTCCAATGTTGACTATTTCTACTGATATAGGTGGGCCAAGTGATACCATCTCCATATCCACATTCACTAATAAATTATAGCCTATCCCATGCCCAATGTCACTCCTCCGTCCGACTTCAAAGCAGCCATGGTCATTGGAAGGTGCTGGACACCAGCTGACTAACCACGTCCCGGGTCCGTAAGCTACATGGATCCTAATAAAATAGACTAATGCCCATTTATTTGCTTTTGCTTTTCTTTTGTCTTTTGTTTTTGTCAATTCTACTTAGAGCTAATACTCTAATATCGGCAATTTCACTACATGTCTTACATTAGTGCTTAAATGTATGTGACAAATAAATTCTCTGATCCTTAATTGGAGGCTGTTCTGGTAGACATGTCTAGGGTCAGTAGGGTCAATATCCAAAGATGCTTTGACACTCTCAAGCAGTCCAATTATCTCTCCAGCATGACTGTGATTGAACATTGGAACTACAGTACCCTCTTTAGAAACCTATGTTCTAACTGTCAAATTAGTGTAAGATGTTAGCCAAGGATGGGTAGGAGATATACAGTACAACCCAGGATTGTGCTGGTCAGTGGCTGCATCATTTTCTGCCTCCGTACAATAGTATCAAGTAAACTTTGCGCCAGACCACACATCTTCTTTTTGTTGACATGCCTATGAGGGCACAAGTTCAACTACTACTTAGACAACATGTGTCAGAACATAGATAGTCACGAAAGCACAGTGCAGCTTGTTTCCTTTTTTCCCTTCTCTGTGAATATATAATAGCACTGCTTTTTAATATCCCTTGTTCGCATGAAATAGTTCTTCAAGGTGCGTAAAAGTAAATAAAGAAAGAAAAAAGACAGTGAGAAGAGGTCCCTCAGATTGAACTACATACTCTGTACACTCCTGGGAACTAAGAATGTCCCTGAAATGCTAATTGCTTATTCTCCAGTAAAGAAAGAATTAAAAGCTAAACAGCACAGTGCACCTGCCACCTTAATCCTTTAAAAGTGTATTTTGGAGGGCGCTGTGGTGCAGTTGGCTGGGGTGTCTGCACGATGTAACTGGGGACCTAGGTTCCGTCCCTCTGCCTTTACGGAATTAGCCCCTACACCCTCCCCCTACAAATTTCCACTTCGCTTGCACGTTGATGCGAGGGTCATCTGAAACAAATTTGAGGGGAGTGAAGTGCTTAGGGACAAGGGCTGATGCACCGAGGGGCAAGTGTGGTCCGAGTTTTTTTCTGTATTTTTGAACTAAAAGTGTGATTAACATTGTAACAGTGAAACTCACTTTAGTAGAATACTTAGTAAAATGTGTAAACATGTGGTGTGCCGAGAAGTACACAAGTAATAGTATTTACATGTGTGCAGGTCTACATTTGCAGCACGTCTAAAAATTGATTAACCATGAAGTGCAGCACTCCCCACCCTCATAGTAGGCTAATGAAAGATGAAAAAGGGAGGACATCCTAATTTACAGAGGTGCTCAGAACATTTTTATTGTTGATGGAATATTTATTGCATTCGCTATTTCTGAAAAAAATTCTGACATCAATTTCATTTTCCCTTCTTTTACTACTTTCTGCTAAATGATGAAAACATTTTTACATGCTGCATCTTTCTTTCTTTTAAAATGTAAACATTTCATATTTAACTTTTACTTCAGTTTTTTATCGTATCGTCACCCAATTCTGCCCCCCACCTGTATCCACCCTCCCACCTATGTTAAACTTACTTAATGTTAATTCCTGTGTCAATCAGAGACCTAAATTTCAATTACGTAAGATCATACTATGGCAGTATTTCAACTACATACGACAAAAAAATTACAGCTGTGCAGAGCGGTTAAGTACACTAAATAGCGGTTTATTTTTCATTTGTACAAGATGTTATGGAACAAATGTAGCCTAAGGAATATGATTTTGCGACGGAGATCTGTCAGTCAAACATTTATTTAAACCTGACGCTGATAGTTTTTGCCTGTTTAACTTGAGTTTCTCATCTATTATTGCGCCCGATTAGCAGAAGCGCTTTAATGCATGGGCTTAGAAGGGTTGCAGCCCAGGGGCCTCGGAATATGAATAAAATAGTAAACTGTCGGAATTGTAGGCTATACCACTGAAGGTTAGGAATAAATGAGTGCAACCATAGACAAGAACCTATAAGTGACATTTGGTGGTGGTCGTGGAGCGAAGCGAACCCCCACTCCATCTCAAATATAACAAAAGTCGATGTCACACAAATACACACCGGATAGGCTACTCTTGTATCTTACAGATGAAGCAACTTTAGCGAGAGGCTAGATCGAATGACAGCAGCTGTGAAATAGAGCGAGACTAAAGCGTTCATAGCCTATGTAATGTTTGCGGTGTATTCATGGACATCAATAAGTCTTGTTGCATAATCATCCTATGTATTTAATGCAGGCAAACAAATGTAAAGGATCAGCTAGTTCTAGGTTATCATATCCGCACAAGTATTCTACCATAGATGGATAGCTGCCCTACAATAGAACGGTTTCAGAGAGGAGTTGCGGTGGTGTGAATAAATCGTTGGAAGCAGTTGCAAGTAAATTTAGCTATCACTAAACATTCAACATGTCAAATTGCAGTTTTGTAGTTTAAGAACATTTCTACCTCACAGCATTAATGATGCCATGTAGTTTAATTCAATCAGTCCAGAGATGTCAGCCAGGGCAGAGTTTTGGTCAAAGGAGTTGGAGAGAAATGCTTTTAGTGAAAGAGCAGTGTGTGTGCTGTTATAACGGATATTTCATGAGTTACAAAAATGAACATAGGCTAATCTTTTGGACAGTTTGCCATTTAGCTAGACGGGGTGACTTTGTTTGTTAAGCCAGTTTCAGTTAGCTACAGTAGTTATCTGGAACTTGTTATGGAAACCGTCGTCCCGGAAAGTTGATGCATTGGTTTGAATACTTCAGTTTTTAGAAAAAACGTTTCAGCAAGTTGCTGTTTTTTAGAATGTTGCGGCTCGTAACCCAGAAGCTTGTAGTTTTTCGCGTTAGCATTTAAGCCCCCCCTGGTTCGTAGGACATCCTCCCTATGTGAAAACCTATGCTTTGGTTTGCCGACCTGACGCAAATAAGGTGTGAGCAACCGGACGAGAGCAGACGACCTCAGCATTCGGTCGGCTGAGTTAAAATACGTATGCCACTCGATTTTTTTAAGAAAATATGATGTTTGTGAAGTCAAAATTACAACGTTGCTACCAAAATGCTAGACCAGGAAACTAGCGAACTACAGGGTGTCAGTTGGCGCCAGAAGCAAGAACGTCTAGATAGAGGTATCCATATTTACAGGGTAACTTCTTTGGTGCTTACAGGTTTTTTGTAATCTCTCGCTACAGTCATAGTTCATTAAACAGCCAGTTCACGCCGATCTACAAATTATAGTGGTCAAACACTTCTATAATTAGTATATTAACAAATGTCAACTTCGTGACAGTTATGATAAAACGTACAATTATCAGTCGTAAACCTAACTGCAGTTAGCATCTGCTGCTTTGGTGACTCACTGGTAAAGAGACCTGGGATGAGGGGTTCGTGATAGCAAAAGGTCCAGTCGGGTTTCCTGATAGCAAAAGGTTAGCAACCTTTAAATATTTATTTCATAAAGGGTCTAAAGACTACACAGACACAGTCAACATGTCGTTTTTATTGATGGTGAACGAATGCGGAGGTCTCTCAGACTGTTAATTAACCATCGGCTGTGTTAGTTTATTGATGCATTCATTTTCCCCATAGGACGCTTTGCCTTGGGAACCAGAAGCGTTCGAAATGCTAATTCGCGGCATACAAAATGACGTTGCCGGCTTGCCAACTCTATTTGCGGAATCTACTAGCCTATTTGTTCTGCCGGATGATATTCATTAAATTGTATGGGAGGGGGGCCTCCAAAAAATATGTAGCCCAGGGCCTCGGGTGGTGTTAAAGTGCCCCTGCCGATTAGAGTAGGAAATGATCACCGGAGATACTTGACCAAATCCGTCATACTTGACCAAATCGGTAATGTCTGAGCTAATTTTCGACTTATTATCCTTCACCAGAGCTATCACAAATTAAATGATATGGGTGGAGATACGGAAGATTTATGAACATTTCACACCATGACTTTTTTAGCGTATGGTTAAGCACAAGAGAGAAAAACTGAAAACCTGTTTCAGGACAGGATCTACTATGATGCTTATCGTAATCTAGACACCTATACCTAACAGATGATGTAATGCTAACTGATCGGAGACGTTTTGGGAAGTAACAGTTTGGTTTGTCATTTAATTGATATACTTGTTATGAAAAGGATGTAAAAGGGTGATTCTACGATTTCTGGTATTTTTTTAACATTATTATTAACTTTTGTCATGTTATGTAATTTTATTTTCCATTATTCACTGCTCTTTGCCGTTACCTGTGTAAAGCACATAAAACTGCCTTGTGTAGTATGTATTTGTAACACATGCAGATTTGATCTGACGTGGGTTTGTGCTCTGTTCTTTTCAGCAAAACATCAGTAGCAGGCAAGCGCCGCCTAATGCTTACGCTCAATATCACATTTTGCTACAGTACACTCAGGGACCTCCCTTTTAGCTTAGGTTTCGTCTGACAAATGTTTAGGTGGGCAGTCAGTGAACAGAGGGCTCTGGCATGGCCAATATATCAAAACTTTACAGAAAGTACACCATAGGTCAAAAGTTTTAGATCACTTAGATATGTCCCTGTTTTCCAAGGAAACATTTATGTGGATTATGTGGATAGGAAATATTACAAAGGATCAAGACATAAAGTCCTTGTTAAAGATATACTGTAATGAATGATTTTATCTGAAGTGATGAATGTGTTCTTCAAGCTTTGCTCCCATTTAAAAAGTCACCTTCTGTAGGAATTGGGCAAATCTGGTAAAGGGTGGTAAAAGGGGAGATTTGTACAAATCAAGGGACTTTGGGGAAAGGAGATTGTATCAAAATTTTTTGCAAAGCCATACAATACCCTGTGGACAGCACATGATTGGGCCAAATTAATCTTGCAACTAGGGCTGGGGCGGTAACCGCATTACATAGTACCGCATAGTCATGTGACGCCTACCGTGGGTCTGACCTCGTCACCGTCATGACCGGCAAAAAATATATATATCCTTGCAAATGAACAAGAAAAAAATCGGATTCTGTGTGTAAATCGGTCCACTACTGTTTGTTTCCATGGCACGTTGTATATCCTGGAAAGTGCCCTTTCACAGGTTGCTGATGTCTCGCATAGAGGAATGAGGGGAGAAGAAGAGCGCAAGTAGTGACATCACACTTTCACTTTTAAATTACAAAGCTTGCAAGCTCAAAGGAAGTGGTTAAATCAGGAAGGCTACACCACAAAGCAACTGCCAAAACAGGATTAGTTTATAGACGTCCGCTATATATAGGCCTAACTATACAGTACTTTTACATTGACATGCATGAATTGGAACTTGATTGTACTCGGTGTTAATTGACTGCTGTTGCGTCATCAAACGGTGCGAATATCACAGGGCATGTATAGGCTACATAGGCTGCATATTATATATTGGAGAATATCATAAAGGCGAAAAGTTAGTGTGAGATAAGGCATGTGTGGCGAGTGAGCTTGAGAGGCCTGTCTCTTTCATGTGTCACTCTCTATGCTCAAAACTGCGAGAATTTCTTGATTACCGACGGCAGTAAGAAAAAATCCAAACCAGCACAGCCCTGCTTGCAACACAATAACCCAATACACACCTGCAAACTACTGTATGCTAGCAACATTTAAAAATAATCGGTCAATCTGAATTTTGACAGCTCCCAGAATTTTAAATGGAGTAGCCACAACTGTTTCTTATAGGAACATTATGGGGCTTTTGTCAGAGAAACTAGACTGTTTGCTTTGGAGGAAGTGTCTACTGAGTTAATCTATTTTGTGGACATTTGGTCAATGCTCTTGAAAGCATGGGGTGAATTCACATTAGATAACTTAGAAAAAAGTTTTATCTGGAATGCCTCATGTCTTCCAGCCAATAATTGCCACAAAAGGTAACTTTCTGAATGCAATTGAACCAATTGAGGAATTCCAGACACTCTGCACGAAGTGAAACAATGTAAAAGTGGCTGGTGCACCAGACTAGTTCATCAGTGTTCTACTGCTGCTTGATACTCTAAAAATGAGTGATTAGGGACTTTTAGAAAAGATCTGTCTATTACTCATTTAGTTTTCCTTTTCCCTGTCCTGCCTGATTAAAGACAAATAAGCCCCAAAAATACACTTAAAAAGGAGCGTTTCTCTACCGGTCTCCTGCTGTTAAAGCTCCCAGTTTCTCCTCTCCTGGCACTGGGGGTGATGGATCATCAAGGATACGCTGAATTTGATGTTCAATTTCTCTTGGAGACAGCAACCGCCAAGCCTGATACACCCAGAGGCGAAAATAGCGACCCTTGTGGTACACTGCAACGTAATCACTGTCTGGCCAATGGGCAACAGTATCTATAAGCAAATAAAATAATAATAAAAAAAAGAAACAGAAAATTTGCAACATTTAATTTTTGCTCCATTTTGTTTTGCTGAGTTGACACATATGTAATAATACTGCTAAGATGTCATCCTTACTGAGCTGTGGTGTGTTTCCTGTACAACTATAAATGTTAGCATTGAACCATCATGTATGTCTGTCTGAACTTGAACTATGTCTGTCTGTCACAGCCCCAAATGGGGCCGTTAGGGTTTGGTGTGGGCTGGCCCTAGCCTGGCCGACACTGCCAGCATGGGCCCCGCAAGGGCATATTTTCTGGGAAAAAGCTGTCATTGTAACTCAAAAACACCTTTGAAATGATAGTGAACCAGCTTGGCCAAGTTAGCAAGTTATCAAGCTAACAACTCCTTAACGACAACTCACTGCATCTGACATATAACAGTTGTGGACTATTATTCAGCAACGTGACCAAAATCAACATTAATCCATAGCCTTTGCCATAGGTAGTGTAGCCAATGTCCAGCTTCATGAGGAAATATAGACGTATTAGCAACTTCAAATATACTGAGTGAGTAGCCCATCTAGACACAAAAAAACAGATTGCTCCAGTCCAAAAACAATAAGGATTGTTAAGCACTTCACATGATAAAATTCATCTTCAAAAGATACAAGTATGTCTGGAATGGAAAGGGGCACAGCATTGTGTGTTCAGATTGTAGATCAGATCAGATTGCTGCGAAATTTATAACTGCTGAAACATTTGTTCTTTCCTTTATTCTTACCTAAAACCGACACATCTCCAGGATCATTGTCGACTGTAATTTCCATCAAGATTCTAGCTTGCAATGACAGGTCAAGAGATACAACTTTACGATTAAACTTACAAATGTTCGTCTGGACCATGGCTTTGTGAAACACCTGTGTCGCCGAACTATGCATTGTGCCATGTAAAATGCACCACCATGGTCTGGGTAATAATTTTGAGAGACAGTTGTGTCACAACTACATGGTTCCAAACATCTTAGTAGCAAACTAAGTTAGCTGCTTTTGGGAAACAAACACCTGCTATGCATCTACATCATTGTCGTTATGCTTTTTAGCCCCACTGGTCTCCTATGCATGTGTGTTGCTAATACTGTATGTAAGGGGTAACGCCTGCTGTGTCCTGCTATAAGAAATTAATGGATGTGGCTGAGGCAAAACAGATTAATTCCGTATTTCAGGATACCTAGGCCATGATCACCCCAAAAATGCTATTTCCTGACAGTGTGTTTATTAAAGCAACCCACAACCCTGTTTTTCAAAGTTGCCAAGTGCTGAAAGTAGGAATACGAATAAGACAATTTTGTATAAACTAAACAGCAGCCAGCACTAACTGATGAGCGCAATGAAACTTTATTTCAGTTTCGATTGCTTGTGCCCTGTTTACTGTAGTTAGTGCTGCTGGTTGGCAAATTCTGTCTATATTGTACCAAACTGCTTCGACCTTGCTCAGCAGAGGAGAAACGTCCGAGCAAAATGTTTCACCGTCGGTAGTCAGACAGAACATAGCGATGTGTGAAGCTGATCTACGAATAATAGACCTATTCTCCAGGTGACTTTACCCTGTTAAGGCAATGGTGGCTTTGCTTAACGTTACCTTGTCATCATTGCTGATAGTCGCGACAGGGAAATAGCATCTCAGAGCGGGAGAGTGTTAAGATTGACTGTTTTGTAGTTTAATCGCCACTCTCCTAATAACACGTTATGGCTACTGGTACTTTCAGAAGGTGGACAGTTAGGTTCAGCACACAGAGTGCATTTGACTGCGACGTTCTTTACAAACTTAATTTTCACTGGACTAATTCTACAGTCGTTTACATAGGTCAGAACAGTGAATCACGTCAATGTGTAACCTATTATAACTTTTCATATGGAAGGCCATATGGGCCAAAACACGTGTTTAGTGTTAGGCTTGCACCTATAGCCTACATGTGTAAATGAGACAATGTTCATAGAAGGAGAGATAACAGGAAAAGAGGAACTGGAGTGTTGTGTAGCCTATGGGCTTGGATGTTTCAAGGGGTACACCACCTTTTGGGCTAATGTACTCATTTTCCACCTCCTCTAGAGTTAAACAATTGAGCTTTACATTTTTCAGTTCATCCAGCCGTTCTCTCAGTCTGACGGAAGTGTTTTTAGCTTCAGGTTAGCATAGATCATTGAATCCTTTGTTGCCAACTAGCATCTCAACCATTAGTGTCCTGTTTAAAAGTGTCCATAGAATCCAGTATTTTTCCTATTTAAAACTTGATTCTTCCATAGTGTCTACTCAAAATGTACAAAGATCGACAGAAAATAAAATGTGCCGATTTTCTAAACCAATGACAGAATATAAACTGTCATTCCGGTGTAATAATCAAGTAGTGCAGGTAGTTCAAGCAGTAGATCAAGTAGTCCAACCCACTGTTCCTTGATTATTATGCCGGAAGGAGATGCACTTCCATTTCATATTGTTTAAGAAAATCGCTGCATTTTATTTTCCTTTCAATCTTAGTTAAGTTTCTTACTTCAGAAAAGACAAGTTTTTAACTCTAGCGGAGGTGGAAAATTACTAAATTGGCCCAAAAGTTATTTTTCCAGTTATTTTGGCGAGATTAATTTAAAGGGTAGGTTCATTCGTTCCGAAACACTCTGTGAATTTTACATCTTTACAAATGAAAGTTTAATGTCTTTAATGAAAGATTGCAGCACTGAACCTATGCAGCCATTCACTAGGTGGGGAGGGGGCAATTGCAACAACAGAAAATTCTAAATCTTAACCATGGTATTTCAATTAGAAAACAAGGCTTTAAGTCTTAAAAACCGAACTTGTCCTAAAAAATGTGTTCGATGTATAAAGGCCCCTTCACTCCACGTCGGGACCTTATCATCACTTTGAATGTGCAATAACCAATATATGAACACTGCATCTTCCATTATCCCTTATATTTGCATAAAACATGCATGCACATACAACACACATGATCAGTGAAGTGTGAGACTGGCCTAACTCATTTGCTTCCTCTGCCCTCCAACACCACAATCATCTCTGCTGAGAGTGTCATCACTTCTTCCTTCTGGCTGATTCCTGTCACCTTCCCCTCCTGAGTGGACTGCAACCAACATTATGTGAGGTCCATGAAAGGACCAACTCTCCTTCCTACAGGCCCTTCCTCAACGTCCTTGCCAGGACCAACTCTCCTTCCCTGTGACTGATATCCCCTTCCAATAACATGGACCCCTAATGTTACCCTCATGACCCATATCACTCCTTGACTTAAACACTATGTCTGGCTCTGTAACAACACATTACGTATTAACAACGCATTCTGTAATAGCCTGACAAAAAGGTAATACATTTTCACTCCATTATGTAATAATTTATGCAATATGTATTAATTTACATATTTTGTAATCCATGCGATGGCTATTACAAAATGCGGGACCTGATATTTTTTTTGTAATGGAAATGTAATAATATGGTGCATTATGTAATAACCAACAAAAATGCATATCTTTTTCTGCACTCTGATCTAGTAGGCACATATAGCATACATGACCTCAGTAATGTCAATGGAAGTGGTCTAACTCACTCCTATGAAAAGGACTGTACTCATTGCTCTTTCTCGCTCTTACTGTCTTTGTTTGCAGCATGAGAGAGGGACTGAATTCCAAGGAGCAGTGAGAAGGCTGATGGAGTCCATGCCAATCAGAATAATACAGAGTTCACCATACCATCCACAAAATCAAGGAAAGTTAGAGTTCTATGGAAAAAGATCTTGTATGACCTGATAAGATTTCACAGAAGTGGGGTTAATTGGGTAAAACATCTGTCTATATATTCCAGAGTGCTAAATGAAGATCCCAAGGAAGTGTTA